>CAUYRH010060274.1:0-23524 GCA_963574655.1 Perodicticus potto
CCCAGCCATTATGTTTTTGGTTGCTGCCGTCATTGTTCTTTGGCCCGCCCGGGCTGGATTCGAACCCACCAGCTCAGGTGTACGTGGCTGGCGCCTTAGCCCATTGAGCCACAGGCGCCAAGCCAAGACAATCGATTTTAATAAGGGATATAGACCAAGTGCAGTGCATAGACAAAGGGCACAATTCTCGTTGAGGAATCAGTGGCAACATCACAATAAAAACTTCATTTGAGATTCACAAAAATCAGAGTTTGCTGGATTGACAGAGAGGATCAATCAGGAGCACATTTGAGCAAAGGCTTTGAAGCCTGACCTGGCAGCAGGACTCATGGAAAGTAGTAACCAGGAGCTTTCGGGTAGAGGTGGGGAGGGAATTGACAGGTGACCAATTCAGCTAGCAGGAAATTTCAAATTAGACAATATTTTGGCAAAGAGGCTGTAGATCAGCAGCTAGGGTGCCAGCCACATACACGGATCTGATGGGTTTGAATACAGCCTGGGCCTGCCAAACAACAATGATGACTGCAACCAAAAAATAGCCAGGAGCTGTGGTTGGGGCCTGTAGTCCCAGCTACTTGGGAGGCTGAGGCAAGAGAATCGCTTAAGCCCAAGAGTAAGAAGTTGCTGTGAGCTGTGATGCCACTGCACTCTACTGAGAACAACAAAGTGAGAAGCTGTCTCAAAAAACAAAACAAAACAAAAACAAAAAGAAAAGAAAATATTTCATATGTTCAAGTCAAAGGATGAATCTGCCTCCCCACCCCAGGTACATAGGAAATTGCAAAAGTGGTTGTATTTGAGGGTGAACTGGCCCAAGATAGGAAGGGATGCGAGAAAGAGCTGGGCAAACTTTGAAAAACCAGTCACATGTATTTTACTATTCACAAAGCACATTTAACATGCTCTGCTGAGGCGATGGGGATCCCTTCCTTAATTTTGAGCAGGGTTATGCCAGGATCCTATCAACAAAGTTACTTTGGCGACAGTGGACAGGAGCCCCGAGGCATGCAGTGATGAGAGTATGGCAATCCATTGATGAGGGAATGGCAATCCAGTCTATCTATGATCTGTGCAGTGATGAGGGAATGGCAATCCAGTCTATGTATGGTCTGTGCAGACAGTGATGAGGGAATGGCAATCCAGTCTATCTATGATCTGTGCAGTTTTTAGGAAATGGCAATCCAGTCTATCTATGATCTGCGCAGACAGTGATGAGGGGATGGCAATCCAGTCTATCTATGATCTGCGCAGACAGTGATGAGGGGATGGCAATCCAGTCTATCTATGATCTGCGCAGACAGTGATGAGGGGATGGCAATCCAGTCTATCTAGGATCTGCCAGTGATGAGGGAATGGCAATCCAGTGTGATATACTGTTTCTTTCCTCCTCGTCCTGGCCCCACATCAATGAAAGACGGTAACCGCATACCTCGGATGCGCATTCGCAGCGGTAATTTGGTGACTGGCTTGCAGCCTGTGCTCTCCGCAGGAGTGAACAGGTCTGGATTTCGGTGCAGGGAGAGACTCTGGTCTGGGGGCGGGAAGGGAAGCGCCGCAGCCTCGGAGCCTCTGCGCTGATGCAATCTGCCTGCAGCCCGCATCCCGACCGCCACGCGGCCGCCCTCGCTCCAGCCCCAGCCGCTGCCCGTGTCCGGCCGCTGCCTGCACCGCGCCCCCAGCCGCGGGCGGTCACCCGGGGATTCGCTCTCGGCCCGGCGCCAGCGTCCCTCACGAGCGACAGAGCAATGAAGGTAACTGCTCGTGATTTTGTCTCTATGTTACAAAACTGTGTGTGCGACTCGAGCCCGCGCCGGCTCGGAGGAGAGCACGGTGGGCAGGGAGGGACGGACGGCCTGTTTCTTCGCGATCGTTTGCGACCCCCTTTGTCAATCTCCCCGGGTCCGGACCTTCCGTTCGGCTCAGACTCGGATCTGCCTGCTCGGGCTTTGTCGCTGAGCCTTTCCGGACCGAGGTAAGAGGCTGCTCGCAGCCCCTCCCCGCGGGGGGGGTGTTGGAGAGGGGTCTGGGGTGTCCCGGGCTGTGAACTGGGGGTTTCGGGGGGGTGGTGAGTGCAGCTGGAGGGAGCCGGCTGGACAGCGCCCCGAGAAACGCACACTTCGCTGGGGAGAGAAGAGGCTGCGCTTCCTTTATTTCTCGCGGAATTTGAAGCTTTTGGGGATTACAAATCATGTATGCCTAAGGGCATCCGTGTATTGAACGTCGTCTTAATAATCGCTCGTGTTCTCATGCCAATAAGGATAATCAGCCGAGCTGCCTGTTAGCTTCTGCAGTTTGCGGGTGCAGAGACGTACACTGTCGCGTCCTGATTTCCTGAGAAAAACTGCTGTGACATGAGAACGCCAAGAGCAGCTTTTTGCAAGGAACGTGAGGGATGAGCAGGTCGTCCTGCCACCCAACATCTTGGAATTAAAGAGCCCCGTGATGCAATCGGAACTTTGGGGAGAAATAAAGGCAGCTTCAGAGTCCCGCCGGCGGGCGACCGAGAGGGGTTCTCCACTGCCTTTACCGCAACCCAGCCCAGACCGCAGTTTCATTTCGTAGAAATGAGGTGTAAATGGCGTCTTCTACCTCAAGTGAAAATTTCCACTACACGTGAGCAGTAACGGAGTGGAAACCACGTGTTTGTGTTAAGAGATGGTGCAAACGGGCACCGTGAAACGTTCAGCAACCTTTCTTCTACAGCTGTTGTTTTTGGCGTGCCCATGCCTGCTTAATTTTAGATGAAAAATACAGTTTGGTTGAAAGGAGAAAGTTATGAGAATAAGCAGCCTTGCTTTTGTAGCTTTTCCCAGGTCCGCGTGGAGTTGTGGTTGATTGTACATTTTTGTAGGTTAGTGGGTGTTTTAACATGACTCTTCTCCCCCCCCTCCCCTTTTACAGGGTATTTTTACAATGTGCAAAGCAAGAAGATGTTTCAGTAGTCTTACTTCTGTTTTTGGTGTTTTCTAAGATGAAGAAAGAAATGATTGTATTCTAGGCATGATCTCAGGAGTACAGGACCTTCCTTTGTTAGTTTTATTATTTCAAAAATCTTTCTGCTTCTATATTTGTTTTGCTGTCATAATCTTTATTTAAAAAAAAAATATCATTTGCACATGGCATCATGATTGCCTTTGTCCTTAGCAAATTCTCCAGACTTGAGCCTTGGCTTGGGAGCTCATATTTTAAGATGCACAACAGACACAGTGAATAAGAAACAGCATATACTGTTGTGTGTATGCAAATAGTAAGTGCATATCATGACTTAGTGAATTAAGGTGGAAATTTAAGAGACACATACTGAAAGGGATGGAGGCAAGTGGTGGAGTGTGGTTAAGAGCAAGAAGGGTAAAGGGCTGTCTGTATAGGTGGGGGGGACAAGATGTCTGGCCTGAGAAAGGGTTTACATTCCAGACACAGAGTGTGGCCCCCCCAAGCCTAGGCTCAGGGTGAGATGTCAATTTAGCCTAACAAAAGGGTGGTAGTGAGAAAAAAAGGAAAAGGGGGGAGGGGACAAGAATTTAATTTTGATCAACATTTCACTTGGTGAGTTTCAATAGTGAGTAAATTCATTTGATTTTAGAACCACAGAGAGAAAGTAACTTTTCTGTTCTTATGCAACAATATCTCTTGCTCATCAGATCATTCGAACCTGGGTAGGTCTAAATATTTGAAATGCGTTTACAAACTTAACTATAAAAGGAAGTCGAAAACAATCATTTGATGATAACAGATTTATGCTAAGAAGTAAAACCAAGTTATGGTTTCCTTCAGTAGCTGTGCAACTCCAAGTGAAAAGATCAGTGGGTCAGAGAGTGTGAGCTCTGTAAGGTCCATAAAATTTATCAGCAGCTCAGAAAGACATTGCCTTGGGACTTCAGTTGTCCCCGCTCAATCTGGGGAACAGTTATTCAAAGGCATTTTGTTCCTGACTTGCTCCCTCATCCATTATCTTGCTGTCCTGTCCTTTGTGATACAAAGAACAATATGCAGCCAATCAATAGTTCATATTATTTTAGTGTAAATTCTTCGTAAACAACTTAGGAACCATCTCTTTTTATGTTGAAATAAAACAAGGGAAGTGAACCGCCAGAAAGCTGTTAATAGGGCTATTAACCTGAGAGGGCTGCATTTGGGAGCAAATTATTGCTGTGCATAAATGAAAGATTGTTTCTAAACTGTGGCCATCCTGAGTGTTTGGATTGGTTATATCTTTGGGGTTTTCCATTGCTCACTTCCTTGAGTGCACCTCTTTATTGGTATAGGAAGTTGGAAAAGAAGAACTTTTCTCTATTGCCTTTCAGCGTTGGTAACCACAGTTCCTTTAAATAACCCTAGGGAGACTAGTAGAATTGGTTCCCTGACCAGGAGCGAGACCACCAGAGGAGGGGACAGGCTCAGACTGACCTGGTGGTTGCCACCAACACTCTGGACGCCAGGGGTGGGTGGGTGGCAGGGGGGAGATCAGCCTGGGCAACATGAACCACTGAGCGCTCCAGGGATGGCAGTCTCGCTTCCCTGTGTGGACACCTCCACTGGGCCAAGAAAAGACCCCCTTGGTGGGTCTTGGAAGAGTCAAACACCGGGAGGAACTGGCACCTGCACTGGGCGCAGCCTCAGGCAAGGGAGGCCTGGTCAGGAGGTCCTGCTCAGGAAGAGCAGAAGGGGAGCCCAATGAACTCCCAGCGCCTACTGAGCGCCACTCATGGCAATTCGAGTGGGAAACTGAGGCTGCCCAGGTTAGGAAATAGGTTGGAGAAAGGTTGGAATTGTGGGCCTGTGAATGCTTGGAGACTGACTGAGACGGAAAGCAGTTGGCAGCGCTCCAGCCCCCCTCCCTTTCACAGGGCAAACCGATTGTGTGACTGCCGCCTGGCCATATCCCGGTTTTTACCCCATCTGTGACGTGTTTGTGGTTTGTCTGAGGGGAGGAAATGGGAAACACACAGGGGATGCCCACCCTGTTGGGAACTGCGCTGAAGCATTTTAAGGAAGGGTTCACAGGAGACTGTGCAGTAACCATGTCTCCGGGAGAATGAGAGCTTAGGGGGAGCAGGATGACTCAAATGCCTTGTGGTTCAGGTCATTGTGGATTCCTTTGAGATAAAATTGGTTTAAAACCTGTTATAAAGTTCAGATGTTCATAGATTATAAATCCATCATCTCTGTGATGTTTCTAAGTCTGCTAGATTCGACTATGAGCTTATGTTCTTAATGTTGAGCCTCTGGGTTCTGAGGTCTAGAGAAGCAGCTATGGGGAGGCCCAAAGTTCATGTTCCCCATACTTAGGCCAGCAGCTACAGGGCACAGTCTAGCCCACATGGCCCCCTTGTCCCTGCTTGAACTTTGTCCCCTGGCGATTCTGAGAGAAACTGGATGTTCTAGTTGCCTGCTTTCTGTCTTGAACTATGCACCTGGTAAAGTGAGTTAAGCCCATCTTTGATGCCACAGTGGCCATGTGAGACTTAGGGGGACAATGAAAAGACATCAGAAATGATGCCTGTGTTGTGGTTTCAGAAGATTTTTTAGTAACTTAAAATCTTGAAGTCATGTAATATTCCATAAAATGTCTCTCATTTGTAAAATATAATAATTTGGTTGTTTAGATTATTTGGGAAACTGAGTCTTCGTCAGAGAATAGAATTATTGCTTTTTAAACCTTCTAATTACTGGTTTAGCCAAGGGTATAATTAACTTCCTTTTTTTTTCTTTGAGACAGAGTCTCACCATGTTGCCCTTGGTAGAGTGCCATGGAGTCACAGTTCACAGCAACCTCAAACTCTTGGGCTTAAATGATTCTCTTGCCTCAGCCTCCCAAGTAGCTGGGACTACAGGCACCGGCCACAACGCCCAGCTATTTTTTTGTTACAGTTCAGCTGGGGCAGGTTTGAACCTGCCACCCCCAGGTATATGGGGCTGTCATGACTTCCCCTCTGTCTCCTGAATTTCTAGCATGAGACCTTTTTCTAGTATATTCCCCTATTCCCCTGCAATTCTTCTATATATTTGCATTCCTCTTGTCATATTGGAGAATTTATGCTTCTTCCAAATTAATTCTTACACTTGTGTTTTTTTGTTTGTTTTTTTTTTTGAGACAGAGCCTCAAGCTGTCACCCTGGATAGAGTGCTGTGGCATCAAAGCTCACAGCAACCTCCAACTCCTGGGCTCAAGCGAGTCTCCTGCCTCCACCTCCCAAGTAGCTGGGACCAGAGGCACCTGCCACAATGCCCGGCTATTTTTTGTTGTAGCCGTCATTGTTTGGCAGGACAGGACTGGATTCGAACCCGCCAGCTCAGGTGTATGTGGCTGGTGCCTTAGCCGCTTGAGCCACAGGTGCTGAGCCCACTTGTGTTTATTGTTTCCAGCTGCCCCCACCCTTTCTACATTCTGCACTGCACTACACACCCCACAGCTCACTCCCCAGGCACCTTCTGAGGACAGTGACTGTGTTTCTACAGCGGAATGAAATGTGGGTGGAATAGAATAGGGTTATGTTTTGAAGTCAGGAAACAAAATACTGATCGATGCTCTAATTCCTGCACTTACCATTTCCTCTGCTCTGGCATGAACCTTGCACCATCCTTGGTACTTTACAGATGTTAGTTGAGTTAGAGCAAGTGCCTATTTTTAGACTTCTTGTTTTTGAGACAGTTTCAGTATGTCACCCTCGGTAGAGTGCTGTGGCATCACAGCTCACAGCTCACAGCAACCTCCAACTCTTGGGCTTAAGCAATTCTCTTGCCTCAGCCTCTCGAGTAGCTGGGACTACAGGCACCCGCCACAACATTTGGCTATTTTTTTTTTTGCAGTATTTAGCCAGGGCCGGGTTTGAACCCACCACCTCCGGTATATGGGGCCTGTGCCCTACTCTTTTTGAGCCACAGGCGCTGCTCTGGCTATTTTCTCTTTTTTTGGTTGTAGTTGTTATTGCTGTTTGGCAGGGTTGGGCTGGGTTCGAATCCACCAGCTCCGGTGTGTGTGGCTGGCACCCTAGCTGCTGAGCTACAGGTGCTGAACCTATTTTTAGACTTCTAAGACCCAGATTAATTGAGTCTGTTACATACTTCTCTGGGGTTTTTTTTGTTTGTTTTTTGTTTGTTTTTGAGACAGAGTCTCAAGCTGTTGCCCTGGGTAAAGTGCTTTGGTGTCACAGCTCACAGCAACCTCAAACTGTTGGGCTTAAGCGATTCTCTTGCCTCAGCCTCCCTAGTAGCTAGGATTACAGGCATCTGCCACGATGCCTGGCTACTTTTTTTGTTGCAGTTGTCATTGTTGTTTTTAGCAGACCTGGGCTGGGTTTGAACCTGCTAGCCTTGGTGTATGTGGCTGGCGCCCTACCCACCGAACTACAGGTACCACCGTGTCTCTGTTTTTGAATAGTACCTACAACATCTTTCTCCATCTGTATTTCTTTGGAGTCAGTTTTAATTGACTCTCCAAAGACAGAGGATTATAAGAATGTAGAAAACCGTATTCACGTATCTTCATACCTATTACCAAACTCCATGGCTATTATTTTCTGGTTGACTTTTTACAGAATGTTGATAGCAAAGCTGTATATAGATTGTAAATAGGTTGTAAGAAAATTCATACACAAAGATGCTATGTAGTGAGATAGACACCTCAAAAATCATAATGAACAAACTTAGCAATGCCAGTCTGTTCAATCACTGCCGTTTTCAGAGTTAGGCAGTATCTAAAGGGAAACGCCCTGGAATTGACTTAGAATATAGAAGAAAGTCACGTGTCTGGGAATGTTAACCAGTTCTGATACTGTTAACATGTTTTTCTTTGTTGCAAACAATGCAGTTTTTAAGCAAACTAATTAATGCATCCACAGGCAAGCAGATCCAACAAAAGAGACACTTAGAGGCAGTGTTCAATGAATCCTAGAATTCGGAAAGAAAAAAATCTATTAGGTCATTTGGGGCCTTTACTTCTGCCAAAGAAGGATTGTTCTTTAGAGTTTGTTTTTGTAGCTTTCCGTTCAATTCTACTTAACTACCTCAAGAAACAGGACTTGTCAAATTTCTTGTGCACAATTCTGCCACCTACTATTTTCACTTACAAAAGTCTACTGGTAATTAACTTACTCCCCTTTTCTTTTGGTTATACCCAGCAGCCATTCTTGCTTGCTATGCTGATAGTTTGCTGTGAGACTTTACCCTTAATGGTTTACAGTACCATCTCATATTATATATGTTTTCATTACCTGGTTATAAGGGGATAGTATTACCTAAACTGGCATTTTAAAAATTCAGTAACACGTAAGCAAATATTTTATTAGCGATGTCTTTAGTTCAGTAAATGTATAGCTATAGGGTGTCAATAGGATTTGTGCTCCTTTGGAGGGGTGGTTACACCCCTTAATAACCGAATGTATAGGTGTCTCATTAATGTTGTATCTACTGGTTGACTTCCCTTCTTCTGGCCAGTGTTGTCAGAACATTGTGTACCATAGCACACCAGTCTATCACTTGATGGTAAAGAACAGCATTTCAAATCTTGAAATGAGGGATCATTTGCAACCACAGGAAATTAACTGTGGTTTAGGACGGATTTACTGATTCAACTCAATCATTGTCAATAATCAGTTTAGTTGGTAATGCCTTGTGTTTATTTGCACACATGTGAAATGAGGTATAAACAAGAGTCTTTATTGCAGCAAAGATCAGAAGCCACCTACGTAAGTCATCACTCAGGTGTAAAAAAGAATGAGATGAAAAAAAAAAAAAGAATGAGATGAAGAGTGTGTGTGGCCAGGGCAGCACCTGTGGCTCATTGAGTAGGGCATCAGCCCAATATACTGAAGGTGGCGGGTTCAAACCCAGCCTCGGCCGAACTGCAAAAACAGAAAAATAGCTGGGCATTGTGGCAGGCGCCTGTAGTCCCAGCTACTCAGGAGGCTGAGGCAAGAGAATCACCTAAGCCCAGGAGTTGGAGGTTGCTGTGAGCTGTGTGACGCCACGGCACTCTACTGAGGGCGATAGAGTGAGACTCTGTCTCTACAAAAAAAAAAAAAGTGTGTGTGGCCAGGGCAGGGTGGCTCACACCTGTGATCCTCCACTCTGGAAGGCTGAGGCATGTGGGTTGCCTAAGCTCACGAGTTCCAGACTAACTTAAGCAAGAGCAGGTCCCCATCTCTACTAAAAAAAACCCCTGAAGAATGAGCTGGGCATCTTTAGAGGCACCTGTACTCCCAACTAGTCAGGAATCTGAGGCATGAGGATCCCTTGAGCCCAAGAATTTGAGGTTGCGTGGAGCTATGACACCTCCAAGCCACTCAACCCTAGAGCAACAGAGTGAGACTCTGTTTAAACAAACAAAGAAACAAACAAAAAAACAAGTTATATCTAAAAAGTTAAAAAAAGAAAAAGGGTGTGGGCCAGGCATCGTGGCTCATGCCTATAATCCTAGCACTCTGGGAAGTTGAAGTGGGAAGCTCTTCAGCTCAGGAGTTCAAGACCAGCCTGGGCAACATTGAGACTCTTCCTCTACTAAAAATACAAAAATCATTTGAGTGTTGTGGTGGTACCTGTAGTCCTTGCTGCTCGGGAGGCTGAGGCAGGAGGATCACTTGAACCTAGGAGTTTGAAGTGGTTGTAAGCTAGCCATGGCACTCTAGCTTGGAGCAACAGAGTGAGACTCTGTCTCCAAAAAATAAATAAATAAATAAATAAATAAAAAGAGAGGGAGAGAAAAGAAGAGAGGGTGTAAAGGAAAGAACAGTAAGCTCTTTGGATACAGGCAAGGGGAAAGTCACCATGAACCTTTTCACTGTGTACATTGATAGGGTGTTTGATTTTTGACACGTATAAGTTTATTATGATCAGAGTTGAGATTTTAAACAAAAGAAAATACTTTGTAGCGACATTAACCTGACCCTAGAGCCATTATCAAAACCCCTGAAATACAGATAACCCAGCAAAGTTTAGTTAAGACCAGGGATGTATTTCTTTCTTCCTTTTTTTTTTTTTTTGAGACAGAGTCTCACTTTATCGCCCTGGGTAGAGTGCTGTGGCGTCACACAGTTCACAGCAACCTCCAACTCCTAGGCTTAGGCGATTCTTTTGCCTCAGCCTCCCGAGTAGCTGGGACTAGTTTTTGATTTTTGCAGTTCGGCCAGGGCCGGACTTGAACCCGCCACCCTCAGTATATGGGGGCGGTGCCCAACTCGCTGAGCCACAGGCGCTGCCCCAGGGATGTATTTCTTGATGATATTTCCAAACTGTTGGATTTAAATATACCTAACTGAAAAGTATGTAATAAGAGAGTAAGTTGAATGTAATGTGTACACCCGACTTCACAGTGACAATTATATTGAGAGTATATAAACTCTTCAAATCTGTCATTTATATAGTACAGTAATGATCAGCAAAAAACCGTTGATCTAAGTTTTATTTAATTAAACACGTATGTATCTCCTACTAAGGCCATCAGCCTTTGTGCTAGGTAATAGGAGAACAGAAATAATCCAAGCGTTATTCTTACTCTTGAGAAATGAGTGTACTCCGGGAAAGAGACACATAGAAAGCAAACACAATAAAGTATGCATATTAGTGTGCGCACACAGGAGAAGTGTGCACAGGCCAGAGAGGGGCGCGGAAAAGCTGAGTGGGAGGAATCAGGATGGGCTTTATTGGGAGATGAGGGTTGAGCAGAGTCATGAAAATGGCGGTGAACAAGGAGGCCAGCGCACTTCTACCCAGCTCCAGACTCCTGGACTCAGACACATTACTCATTCCCATAGCAGAGAAGACAGAGAATTTCCAGATGTGATTAAGTTATGGATCTTGAGATAGGGAGACTGCCCTCGATTATCTGAATGGGCCCAGTGCAATCACTGGGTCTTTCTGAAAGGGCAGGTGGAGATCAGAATCTGAGGAGATGTGACAGTGGAGGCAGGTGTGTGTGTGGGTGTGTGTGTGTGTGTGAGAGAGAGAGAGAGAGTTAAAGACCTACACTGCTTGCTCTGAAGATAAAGGTGCCTTGAGCCAAGGAACACAGGTGGCTTAAGAAGCTGGAGCAGGCAAGGTAACAGATTCTCACTTCTAGATCCTCCAGAAGGAATGCAGACCTGCAGATGCATTGATTTAGAACTTCTGTCCAAGAACTGTAAGATCATAAATCTGTGCGGTTTCAAGCCATGAAGTCTGTGGTATTTTATTACAAGAACCACGTAAACAAATACAGATTTTGGTACCTAGAAATGAGGTGCTGCTGTAATAAATACCTAAAAAATATGGAAGTGGCTTTGGAATTGAGCAGTGGGCAGTGTGGATGGAACATATTTATTTGTTTAGTTTAGTTTAGTTTTGTTTTTGAGACAGAGTCTCACTCCATGCCCTGGGTAGAGGGGTGTGGCATCATAGTTCACAGCAACCTCAAACCCCTGGGCTCAAGAGATCCTCTTGCCTCAGTCTCTTGAATAACTGGAACTACAGGCGCTATTCTCTCTTCCCAGAATCCCAGCAACAGCTGCCTGGACTTACACCATAAGGAACCACAATGCCCAGCTGTTCGTTCTACTTTTAGTAGAGATGGGGTCTCACTCTTTGCTCAGGCTGGTCTCAAACTTGTGAGCTCAAGCAATCCACCTCGGCCTCCCAAAGTGCTAGGATTACAGGCGTGAGGCTCAGCGCCTGGCCTTGTGTGGAAGACTGGAGGCATGTGAGAGGAAAAGCCTAGTTTGCCTTAAAGAGGCTATTGGTAGAAATAGACACTCGTGGTGAGAACTCGGAAGGAAGTGAGGAGTGTGGTAGAGCAAATATTTATCATCGTAGGGAGTATCTAAATCAGCATCGGAGGTCGGGAAGAGTGCGGGATTCACAGCCCTGCCGTGGGGAGGGCGGAGAAGGAAATGAGGAGCATGTTCAGGGAAACTGGGGGGAGAAGAAGCCTTGTCGTGTGGTGGGATAAACTTAGTGGGATCGTGTCTTACAATTAGATGGAAAGCAGACCGAATGTGTAGGTGATGAATTGAGTATTTAGCTAAGCTTTCCAAGTACGGTGTCAGAGGTGCAGCCTGGTCTTTGTATAGAATAAGGTGCCAGAGGAAAGACGCAAATTGAGGTAGGAACTGTTCGGCATGAAGGAAACAGTACTTGATGATCTGAGAAATTCTCCAACTACCCAGATCGTAAACGATGCTAAAATTAAACAATTCGCTGTCAGGCAAGTGTGCTGACAAGGGTAAGCTCCTTATGGTGTGGGTTTAGGAAGTTGTTGCTGGGATGCTGGGAAGAGGCAGTGGTGACTTGAACTAGTGCTGTGGCGCTGGGCGTTGGGAAAATGTTATCGAAGAACGAGTTGATTTCAATGGGGCTTTGTATCAGGTCCCTTGATCCTGCAAATGGAAGCACGTGGCTCCACCATTGCAGAGCTCTCTTTCCTGATCTTCTAAGCTTTCTTTCTTTTTTTTTTTTTTGAGACCGAGCCTCAAGCTGTCACCCTGGATAGAGTGCTGTGGCTTCACAGCTCACAGCAACCTCCAATTCCTGGGCTCAAGCAAGTCTCTTGCCTCCGCCTCCCAAGTAGCTGGGACTACAGGCACCCCCCACAACGCCCGGCCATTTCTTGGTTGCAGCCGTCATTGTTGGCTGGGTCTGGGCTGGATTCGAACCCGCCAGCTCAGGTGTACGTGGCTGGCGTCTTAGCCCGCTGTGCCACAGGCGCCGAGCCTCCTTTTTTTTTTTTTTTTTTTATAGAGACAGAGTCTCACTTTGTCGCCCTCTGTAGGGTGCAGTGACGTCACAGCTCACAGCAACTTCCAACTCCTGGGCTTAGGTGATTCTCCTGCCTCAGCTTCCCGAGTAGCTGGGACTACAGGCGCCCGCCACAACGCCCGGCTATTTTTTTGTTTTGCAGTTCGGCTGGGGCCGGGTTTGAACCCAACACCTTCGGTATATGGGGCCTGGGCCCTACTCGCTGAGCCACAGGCACCGCCCCCTCCTAAGCTTTCTGATCATCTCTCAGACCCTCTGTGTAATGCTCTGCCTTCTCCACTTGGGAACACATCGGCTTCTACCTGCTTGTACTGTGGAGTCCTCTCTGGACTACAGAGGCGATGGGAAGTGGTCCTTCCCGCACCACTCTGTCAGTGCCTCTTGTTGGTTTGGTCCGTGGATCCATCACTGCCACACCACTTCACCTTGGCGCAGCCCAGAGGGTGGAGTCATCGTGACTTCCAGTCACTGGGCAGCATGCAAGTGTTAGTAGAGCAGTGACAAGAGAGAGAGAAAGGGAGTAACAGAGAGACAGAGAGACAGAGAATGATGTCATGGAGCCACAAACTGACCTGAAGCCTAAAGAGATGGCAGAAATAGCTTTTCTTTTCTTTTTCTTTATTTTTTGCAGTTTTTGGCCGGGGCTGGGTTTGAACCCACCACCTCCGGCATAGGGGTCCGGCGTCCTACTCCTTTGAGCTACAGGCACTGCCCAAGGCAGAAATATCTTGATCAAGAGATCCTAAAACTAGAAGAACCAGAACAGCCGATGCCAAAGGTGAACAAAAGTGAGATGTGGCAAGTTGCAGGAGGAATAGCAAAAGAGGAAAAATGTATACCCCCCTCTTTTCTTTTGCCTTGAGACGATTGTCTCAGATTATTGCAGCACATTTATTGAACAGATATTGGAAGAGTACCCGTCACGTCAGTGTCAGAGACCACTTGAGGTGTCAAGGCCACGAGTATGAAGAGGAGGCAAGTTGCCGCTGCCAACCACCTTTCAGGGAAAGGCCATGTAACATGGTGCTTATGCACAACCGGGGCTGGACTGCACGGGTGCGGATCCCTGCTCTGCCCCTGAGTGAATTTCAGCAAGTTATTTAACTATGCTTTGGTGTTCTCCTCTTTTTCTTTGAGGCAGAGTCTCTGTTGCCCCAGGTTAGAGTGCCCTGGCCTCATACCTCACAGCAACCTCAAACTCCTGGACTCCAGCGACCCTCTTGCCTCAGCCTCCCTCCATACCTGGGACAACAGATGTGTGCCACCATGTCAGCTGGTTTTTCTCTTTTTGGTAGAGATGGGATCTCACTTGTGTTCAGGCTGGTCTCAAACTCCTCTGAGTTCAAGCAATCCACTGGCCTTGGCCTCCCAGGGTACTAAATAGGATTATAGGCTTGACCCATTGTGCCTGGCCTGTCCTAGTTTTTTTATTTATGAAATGGTAGTAATAACAGCACCCACCTCTTGTGAATGGGGCAAGGATTAAATAAAATAACAGATGTGAAACATTTATAGCAGTGCCGGGTCCCCAGTAAGTAATGTTAGGCAACATTAGTACAATCTACTCTCACGTAGTCACACATAAAATAATTTCAGTCAGTGACGCAATATGAAGAAAATAAAACCGAGTGATGTGATAGTGACAGTTGAGGGTAAGCTGGTACTAATTTATACTGGCTGGTCAGGGACAGCTTCACAGAGAAGGTGAGCTTTGAGCTGACACTTGAGTACCAGTGAAAAACCCTTGGGGTGGGGGGCAGCGCCTGTGACTCAGTCGGTAAGGCGCTGGCCCCATATACTGAGGGTGGTGGGTTCAAACCCAGCCCTGGCCAAACTGCAACAAAAAAATAGCCAGGCGTTGTGGCAGGTGCCTGTAGTCCCAGCTACTCAGGAGACTGAGGCAAGAGAATCGCCTAAGCCCAGGAGTTGGAGGTTGCTGTGAGCTGTGTGATGCCATGGCACTCTACTGAGGGCGATAAAGTGAGACTAAAAAAAAAAAAAAAAAAACCCTTGGGGTAATGGGCAGCGCCTGTGGCTCAAAGGAGAAGGGCACTTGCCCCATATACGGGAGGTGGCGGGCTCAAACCTGGCCCTGGCCAAAATACGGGAGGTGGCGGGCTCAAACCTGGCCCTGGCCAAAAACTGCAAACAAACAAACAAAAAAAAAAAATCAAATATGGTTGGTGCCTGTGGCTCAAAGGAGTAGGGCGCCGGCCCATATACTGGAGGTGGCGGGTTCAAATCCCGCCCTGCCAAAAACTGCAAAAAAAAAAAAAAAAAAGAAAAGAAAAACCCTTGGGGTGCTCTGGAAGTAAGATTGTCCCATGCCCATGGAGCAGGAAACACAACTTCCCAGAGTATGAGAGAGGGCAGCAGTCATAGGCCAGGAGCCACTTCATTAAAGGTCCATAGACCATGGGCAGAGTGTGGATTTTATTATTACCTGCAGTGCAATGCTCCTGGAAGGCTGTGAGTAGCAGATGGAATTGCATTTTTGAAAGTTGACTGGTGAGTTCAAGTAGCACTGTAATTATATTCCTTTCTTAGGCAACATTTTCTTTTCCCTGTAGTTAATTACTGCATGCTATTAATTTGCTCACTTTACTATGTACCTATCATGAATTCTGCTCAAGTCTCCAGGAGTGTCTCAGTATAATTTTGCATAGGTCAAGTGCATCTGTTTATCCGTTACTTCCTCCCCCCCACCTTTTTGCCACTGTCCTGTTCTTACTTGAGTCTGCAGATGGTTTCTCTCCATGACAGCTGCACAGCTGTCTAAAATTTCTCTTGTGTGTCTTTTACCCTCTCTTTGGGCTAGGTTCCCAGTTTCGTTTCTTTTCTTTCTTTCTTTTTTTCTTTTTTTAAGACAGTCTCACCTTGTCACCCTCAGTAGAGTGCCGTGACCTCATAGGTCACAGCAACTTCTAATTCCTGGGCTCAAGAGATCCTCTTGCCTCAGCCTCCTAAATAGCTGGGACTGACTACAGGCACCTGCCAAAGGCCTGGCTAATTTTTCTATTTTTAGTAGAGACAGGGTCTTGCTCTTGCTCAGGCTGATCTTGAACTCCTGAGCTCAAGCAATCCTCCTGTCTCAGCCTCTCAGAGTGTTAGGATTATAGGTGCGAGCCACTGTGCCTGGCCTACATCTCAGTTTTCTGACTCTGTGGCTTCCTCTTTCTTAGTTTATTTCTTACACAGTTTTCAGATACAGAGTGCATGAGAGGTAAGTGTTTTGATTCCTTGCATGCCTGAAAACATTTTCCTTTCTGCTATCACACTAAGTCAATATTTGATTGTGAATAGCATCGTAGGTTAGAAAGGATTTTTCATCACATATTTAAAAGAATTGCTTTACTGTTTTCTAGTTTCCTGTGCCACTAATGAGAAGTGACATGTCTTATGTGTAACTTGTTCTTTGTTATTGCTCAAAGTATTCTGGGTCTCTCTTTTTTTTTTTTTTTTTTGAGACAGAGCCTAAAGCTGTCACCCTGGATAGAGTGCTGTGGCTTCACAGCACACAGCAACCTCCGATTCCTGGGCTCAAGCCAGTCTCTTGCCTCCGCCTCCCAAGTAGCTGGGACTACAGGCACCCGCCACAACGCCTGGCCATTTTTTGGTTGCAGCCGTCATTGTTGTTTGGTGGGTCCAGGCTGGATTCAAGCCCGCCAGGTCAGGTGTACGTGGCTGGTGCCTTAGCCCGTTGAGCCACAGGTGCCAAGCCTGGGTCTCTTTTTTATTGCCACTTTTGTAAATTTTCTGATGATGTGGGTCATTTATCCTAGGAAATTGTCTGGTCCTCTCTTTTTGATGATTTCTTCTCCCTCAGCTGTCTCTCTTTTCTTCTTAAACTTCTATCAATTTGATGTTAGACCTCTGATAGGGCCTAATTAAGAACCCACCCAAATAGAACACCCCATCCACGAGGAAATGAATGCACCAGTCCCTACCCCTCCAAACTTTTTTTTTTGTATTTTTATTTTATTTTTTATTTTTTTTAGAGACAGAGTCTTACTCTGTCACCCTTGGTAGAGTGCTGTGGCATCACAGCTCACAGCAACCTCCAGCTCTTGGGTTTAAAGGTGATTCTCTTGCCTCAGCCTCCCGAGTAGCTGGGACTACAGGCACCCGCCTCTCCAAACTTTTATATTCCCATCCACCTTAACCCACGTGCTGACTCCTTTCTTGGACTCAGCTCACTCTCCCCCCAGTGGAATAAAGGCCGTGTTGCCCACGCAGAACCTGGACTCCCAATTCCTTTTGTTCACAGAATAATTTCTCATTTTTGGTCCTTACCCTCTCATTTTGGTGCTAAGACCTGGGATGGGGAGAAGCCTCCTGGGGGGAGGGGGCTGAGATACACCCCGTGGGACTCAACTAGACAAACTCTTCCGATGTGACTAAGGGAAACAGGGGGACCCCTCTGACCCCTGTCCCAAATTCATCCATTTAATGGTGAGGTGAGCATTTGTGTAGAACCCATTTCTGAACTTTTTAAACTTCTCTTCCCTTTCCCCACTCCAACTCCTCTCTCCTTTCCCCTCCATTTCTGGGCCTCTCAAGCATTAGCATATGGCCCCTCTTTGAGGTTTTTAACTTCTCTTCCCTTTCCCTACTCTGGGCTGAATAAACCCCAGTGACCTGTGTCTCCTAAATCGGTACCGGTCACAGACTAACCCCCATGGAGTCAGACTTGCCCGTCCAGTGCCTCGTGTGTGGGGATGCCCTCTCACGGGCCTGGGTCACTCTTTTTCCAGCTCATCGTCCTTGATTGATGCTTTAATTTTTTAATTACTTTGTCTTCTAGTATTCACTTTTTTGAAACCTTTCTTTTTTTTTTTTAGAGACAGAGTCTCACTTTATCGCCCTCAGTAGAGAGCTGTGGTGTCACAGCTCACAGCAACCTCCAGCTCCTAGGCTTAGGTGATTCTCTTGCCTCAACCTCCCAAGTAGCTGGGACTACAGGCGCCCGCCACAACACCCAGCTAGTTTTTGTTGCAGTTCGGCCAGGGCTGGGTTTGAATCCGCCACCCTTGGTACATGGGGCCGATGCCCTATTCGCTGAGCCACAGGCGCCAACCCCATGCCTGGCTAACTTTTAATTTTTTTGTAGAGACGGGGCTCATTATGTTGTCCAGGCCAGTCTCAAACTCTTGGCCTGAAAAAGGTCCCCCTGTCTTGGCCTCCCAGATCCCCTGGTGGGATTATGAGCCACCAGGTCCAATCTGATTAATCCCTTTTAAAAAGAGTATCATGTTCTGGGCAGCGCCTGTGGCTCAGTGGGTAGGTGCCGGCCCTATGTACTGAGGGTGGTGGGTTTGAACCTGCCTGGGCCAAACTGCAACAAAAAAATAGCCAGGCGTAGTGGTGGGCGCCTGTAGTCCCAGCTACTTGGGAGGCTGAGGCAAGAGAATCACCTAAGCCCAGGAGTAGGAGGTTGCTGTGAGCTGTGATGCCATGGCCCTTTACCCAGGGTGATATAGTGAAACTCTGTCTCTAAAAAAGAAAAAAAAGAGTATCATGTTCTTTTTCACGGATGAAATATCTTCCCTGTATTTCCATAAATTAAAAAAAAAAAAAAGAAAGAAAATTAGTTAGTCCCAGATACTTGGGAAGCTAAGGCATGAGAATTGCTTAAGCTTAATAGTTTGAGGTTGCTGTGAGCTGTGACGCCACGAGGGTGACAAAGTGAGCCTTTGTCTCAAAAAAAAAAAAGTTTCTGCTCCTTGCATTGCCCTGCCTTTTTTGTCTCTCTCTCTCTTTTTTTTTGGAGGAGGTGGGGGTGAAAGTGAAGTCTTTGTTTTTCATGGAGGAGACTTTCACCTAATATTTGAGGATCTATCTTGTGACTGTGGCTATCCATTTACCATTTAAGAATGAGGCATTAACTTATGGGGGCGGCACCTGTGGCTCAGTGAGTAGGGCGCCATCCCCATATGCCGGAGGTGGCAGGTTCAAACCCAGCCCCAGCCAAAAAACTGCAGGAAAAAAAAAAAGAAAAGAAATCTGTGGGAAGCTCTGTGTGTGTGCTTGGTGCTTTTACTGTTTGTTTAGTTACACAAACGGTAACACATGGGTGTGACTTGGCCAAGTCCTAAATGGTATTAACTCCAGGTCTTTTCTCAGGGTGTAATGCAGTTTTTCCAAGATGAGTCCTGCAATCTTAGTATTTCCTGTCAAAGCTCTGCAAACCCAGCAGGGGTGGGAGACTTGAGGTCTCACTTATTTGGTATGTAGATTTTCACTTAATCCCCCTGAAAACGGGATTTAGACCCCCCAAGCCTGGGTCTTTTGCAGTTTGTTTCTGCAGTGAATAAACTTTCTGTTTCCTACTGTAAAAAGTAGTCATTGGGCTGTGCTTGGTATGTGTGTAAACAGTGCATTAAATGGGACTATGGTCTCCATTGAGGCTCCACATTCCAAATAGACGTGTTTGACACATGTAAAGAATTTTTTTTTTTTTTTTTGAGACAGTCTCACTCTGTTATCCTGGGTAGAGTGTAGTGGTGTCAGCCTAGCTTACAGCAATCTCAAACTCCTAGGCCCAAGTGATCCTCCTGTCTCAGCCTCCCAAGTAGCTGGGACTACAAGCGTGTGCCACAACACCTGCTAGTTTTTTAGATTTTTAGTAGAGATGGGGGCTCACTCTTCTTGCTCAGGTTGGTCTTGAACTCCTGAGCTCAAGGGATCCACCCTCCTTGGCCTCTCAGAGTGTTGGGATTACAGGCATGAGCCACTGAGCCCAGCCTAAACAACTTTTTAAAGGATGATGAAACTGATTCTGCAGGCTTTACCCTACCACTCACCTCTAATTTATATTTAAGAGAAGGCTAAAGATTGAGCAGAAGGGAAGAAGGGGATTATTTGGAAATGTAGGGGTGAGGGGAAACTTGCCACCCCCCCAAAAAAATGCTGAAAGATCAATTTACAATTCAGGCAGATTAATAAGAAGAATGTTACTTCCAGTACCTTGCACATGGGGAGAATCACAAGTGTAGTTCCCCCTATCTCAGTGATGGTCAGATATCTTTATACCTGCCTTTTAAGAGGGAGCAGGGAGGATGTACAGTGCTATAAGCAGGTGCTGGGGAAGATGAATATATGGGGAAACAGACTGACTTGTTAATTGACCTGAGAGATAGGTGTTGTGTTTGAAATGATTTGATCCAGGTCTGCTCATGTTCTCCGTCTTCTTTTCTGGATTATGTTGAGATAACTGGGAGGGAAAAGGAAGTCCCTTGCCCCCTCTGCTCTTTTGATCAGTTCAGTCTGGATTTATGGAGAGAGAAAACCTTTTCCAAAGGCTTTCTGATCTCTAAAGTCCATGAATTCCAAGTATTCTTTCTACTGTTACCTCCCAAACAGGTTCATCTGCCCACTGCCCAAAAGGACACCAAACTCCAGAGACAGCAGGGTTTACAGCGTTTATTCCACATAGCACTAAGCAGGGAGACAGAAGGAATTTCTCCAAGAACTGGAGAGACAGGGTTTTTAAAGGCAGTTTGTTTTGGGCATAGGATCAGGACCCAGGGTCTGCTAAATGGCTGGTTTCAAGGTGGAGCCCTCAGGCCTTTGGTTTGGCCTGCTGTCCAGGTGGGTCAGTTACTGGAATGTGGGACTGGGTGGGTCTGTTTCTGGAATGCAGGACCTGGAAGATAACTCAAAAACTACTCCGCGGTAAAGAAGAAACAAACGAGCAGCCGATGGCCGGTTATTCTCATTATTTGGGCTAAGCCCGCTCCTTTGCAGAGTGCTAGAGGCCCTGACTGGAGCTCTTGCCTTGCGCCCCTTCATCCATTGGTAAGGGTGGTTTCAGTACCAAGTAGTCATATTTTGTGATGAAATTTCCTTAGCTCCTTCAGAAAATAATTACTGGCCAAGCAGGGAGGGTTGATATTTCTGGAACCTTCTTTACCTTGGAGGAGGGGAGGAAGTGATTCTCCATTCCCCCAACACAATACTCCCCAAAACCTGTGCGAAAAGGCTGCTTTGCCTAAAGTGTCTGGAGCTTGGGAACACTCGTGCCCTCTGGTGTGCTTCTCCCTGGGACAGTCAGGGCTGTTGGGTTGCCGCCTGTGATGGGAGCCAAGAGAGGAGTCTTTAGTGGGTACAGGTTGCAATTCCAGAGTTGAGTGGAACTCATGTTCGTCATGTACAAAACAATGACTCTGAGAAAAAATAATAAAGTTTTATTAGAAATACCTGGAAAAGACCCAGGAATGCTGCTTGCAGGAGCAAGGAGACCCCAGCTGCCAGAGGCCATGTAGGGGCTGGAGGGGTGAGGTAGATAGAGGTGCATCCTTGCGGTGGGAAACGGCAAGGCAGGGCGTTTGCCATAGAAGAGGCCGGATTATAATGGTTATAGACAAATAAGACCTTTCCTGTTTCCTCGCATTCATGGTGCACACACGACCCTGGGGACTCTGAAAGCGGCAGTGGGGGATTGGAGAGGAGAGTGATGTGGGGGAGAGAAAAATGTTCTACCTTCTTATGGTAGAGAGAAGGTTCAATAATGGAGTTTATGAAATATGCTGAGATTAGACAGATTAGCAGGAAGAAACATGCAAATTAATTAAGTGCATATGCCTGGAAGTTCCATAAAATATGACACTGAAGTTTTTCCCTGAGCTACAGAAAAGAATCGGGGCTTGGGGTTTCTAGTGAGGATGTGGTGACAGGTTATGGGAGGGTAAGGGCTGAAAGGAGGTTGTTTGTTATGTATAAAAAGTGTCTCAGGTAATAAAAGCTGTCTCAGGGCAGCACCTGTGGCTCATCGAATAGGGCGCCACTCCCATATAACGAAGGTGGCGGGTTCAAACCTGGCCTCGGCCGAACTCCAACACAGAAAAATAGCCGGGCGATGTTGCCAGCACCTGTAGTCCCAGCTACTCAGGAGGCTGAGGCAAGAGAATTGCCTAAGCCCAGGAGTTGGAGGTTGCTGTGAGCTGTGACGCCACAGCACTCTACCGAGGGTGATAAAGTGAGACTGTCTCTACAAAAACAAACAAACAAATAAAGCTGTCTCAGAGCAGCCCATCGGAAGAATCAGTAGCAGCTTGTGACAAAGTCTATTTAGTGTCACCCTTGGGTCTTGTCCTCCATGCTAACATCTTCCCTGGTTGAGGAGATTCTTATGACAAATATTTTTCCTTTATAAATGTAAATTTATTGGCTCGGCGCCTGTGGCTCAATGGGCTAAGGCACCAGCCATGTACATCTGAGCTGGCGGGTTCGAATCCAGCCCGGACCCGCCAAACAACAATGACGGCTGCAACCAAAAATGGCCGGGCGTTGTGGCGGGCGCCTGTAGTCCCAGCTACTTGGGAGGTGGAGGCAAGAGACTCGCTTGGGCCCAGGAATTGGAGGTTGCTGTGAGCTGTGATGCCATCGCACTCTATCCAGGGTGACAGCTTGAGGCTCTGCCTCAAAAAATAAATCAATAAACAAATAAATGTAAATTTGTTTTACAAAAGGACAGCTTTTCAGAGCTCCTCCGATGTCTGCAGCTTCTCAGAATAACCAGCTTGGAATAAGGCACGGAAGTACGTCCTGTATATCCCGATCCCTCCTACAATCGTGTTCTGGGTGGTGTGCTCTGAGTCTCAACAGTGAAAATACAGGAACCCTATCTCTGTTGGCCACCACCAACCTGAGCTTGTGGAGTGACAAGAGTACAAGTAAGAAGTGTACTTCTCAGAGTACATCTTTAAATGTAGTGTGGAGTGAAAGTTTGATTTCAGGTCATGCTAGTCTGTTAAATATTTGAAAATAAGATTTTCTGGGTGGCGCCTGTGGCTCACCGTGTAGGGCACCAGCCCCATATGCCGGAGGCAGCATGTTCAAACCCAGCCCCGGCCAAAAACTCCAAAAAGAAAAAGAAAAAAAAGAGAGAAGAGAAGAAAAAAAAATAAGGAAAATAAGGTTTTCCTAATACTTAAAAGCGACTTGAACCACCATAGAACCAGTCTGATCATCTCCAGAGGGGGAAGGTGGATTTTAAGAAGAAAGTTTGTAGGGTAGTATTAAGAGAAAAATAAAAGTATTACTAGTTGTCCTCTGCCAAGTTAATGTAGTTCAAGAAGTGGTTATGCATCTTTCTTTAAGGCCGCATAGTATTCCATGGTATACAGTTTACCTCTTTTGTGCTTACATGGATGGAGCTGGAACATATTCTTCTTAGCAAAGTATCTCAAGAATGGAAGAAAAAAGTATCCAATGTACTCAGCCCTAATATAGAGCTAATTTATAGCTTTCATATGAAGGCTAAAACCCAATTATAGCACAAGAATACCGGCAAACGGTAAAGGGCGGGGAGCGGAGGGGGGAGGATGGGTGGAGGGAGGGCAATTGGTGGGATCACACCTACGGTGCATCTTAGTAGGGTACTGGTGAAACTTATCAAATGTAGAGTATCAATGTCTTTATATAGTGATTAAGAAAATGCTATGAGGGCTATCTTTCACAGTACGATCAAAATGTTTCTGATTGTATATGAAGCACATTCTGCCCTATGATTACACCAATGTACACAATTATGATTTAATAAAATTATTTAAAAAATCATCAAATCATTAATGATCTGTCCGTGGCTGTAGTACCCTGACTGTGCCTGACTATATCTGATCTAGTAAGCCAAGTGGGGTTGGGTCTGGTTAGTACTCGGATGGGAGACCACCAGAGAATACCAGGTGCTATCGGCTTTCTGGATGAGCGTCACAGCATCTGAGAATTCACCAGTAATGTTCAGTGATGATGATAAGCAGGAAGAAGTATCTTGAGCTATTTTTATGAGTCTTAGGTT
>CAUYRH010060275.1:0-19096 GCA_963574655.1 Perodicticus potto
AGCCACATGCACCGAGGCTGGCAGGTTTGAGCCCGGCCCAGGCTTGCTAAACAACAATGACAACTGCTACATTGCTGGTGGGAATGCAAACTAATACATTCCTTTTGGAAAGATGTTTGGAGAATACTTAGAGATCTAAAAATAGACCTGCCATTTGATCCTATAGTTCCTCTACTAGGTATATCTCCAGAGGACCCAAAATCACATTATAACAAAGATATTTGTACCAGAATGTTTATTGCAGCACAATTCATAATTGCTAAGTCATGGAAGAAGCCCAAGTGCCCATCGACCCACAAATGGATTAATAAATTATGGTATATGTACACCATGGAATATTATGCAGCCTTAAAGAAAGATGGAGACTTTACCTCTTACATGTTTACATGGATGGACCTGGAACATATTCTTTTTAGCAAAGTATCTCAAGAATGGAAGAAAAATTATCCAATTTCTCAGCCCTACTATAAAACTAATTTATAGCTTTCATGTGAAGGCTATAACCCAACTATAGCACAAGAAATGGGGAAATGGGCAAGGGAGGGGAAAGGAAGGGGGAGGATGGGTGGACGGAGAGTAATTGGTGGGATCACACCTACAGTGCATCTTAGAAGGGTACAGGTGAAACTTACTAAATGCAGAATATAAATGTCTTAACACAATAATTAAGAAAATGCCATGAAGGCTATGTTAACCAGTTTGATGAAAATATCTCATATTTATATATATGAAACCAACACATTGTACCCCATGATTGCATTAATGTACATAGCTATGATTTAAAAAAAAAAAAAGTAGCAAAGTAGCAGGGCATTGTGGTGAGAGTCTATAGTCCCAGCTACTTGGGAGGCTGAGGCAAAAGAATCGCTTAAGCCTAAGAGCTGGAAGTTGTTGTGAGCTGTGATGCCACAGCATGCTACCAAGGGCAACATAGCGAGACTCTATCTCAAAAAAAAAAAAGAAAAAGAAAAAAAGAAAGAAAAGAAAGGGATTACAATCCTCATTTTTGTAAAGAAATTGAAACTGCTCGAGGTGATATGACTTGCCCTACGTGATGCAGAATCTAGGTGACTCTACCACAGAGCCAAGTTTATGTTCACTCTGTGTCATTATACCTCAAATCCTGAAGCAGGTTCTATATCCCTGGATCCAATCTAAGAGTAATGCACAAACACTTCCAAAGGCCTTCTCTGGCCAAAGGGAGCCTGGACTCCACGCAGACAATTAATAATCAATCTTGGATTTCCAAAAAGATAGGTACATGTCCAAGATCCTACACTTAGACCTTTCATAACTTTTAAGGGCATAGGGAACAATCCCAGAGTAATGGACCCCACATTAGAAAAATTAGCTTAAAAGGAAATAATAGAAGAAAGCCACCCACCTCGACTCCCACTCCCATCTTTCTGTTCCCCATTTACCTAGGACAGCAGGAGCACTATTGATATCTGCAAAGCTTGTTAGCTTAGTAAAATAAATACACTGCAGGCAGGTCATGGTAAAATGCCTGCCCTCATTTAAAAACTCTCCAGAGGCATGTAAGAAATTATAATCAACTGGAAAAGGACTGACTTTTCCAGAGAGATTCTATGATGAAAAAAATATCAGGATAGTATTGCATCCTGAGAATAGTACATGAAAATATTCTACATATTCTTTACAAGTTAAATGCATATCTTTGCAAAAGTAATATAAAAATTAAATTAAAAAATAATTTTGAGTGAAGCAAAACTTGCTACAGAAAGGAAGAAATTTCCACTTTTAGGCTATTTTCTTTTTTCTTTGAATTGTATAGACCTGAGTAATATGTTAGTTTTGTTTATGGAAGTGAGTTGGAACAGAGTTAAATGATAACCATGTATGTCTCTCAGTTTTTATTATCATCCAAATCTAAAAAAATCTTTGAAATTTAGATAACTATAAGCAGTAAGCTAAAAATTGTAAAACATAGTCAGTAAGCATTCTGTTTCCCTAACAAATCAAACTTTACATAAACTTTGCTGGGCATTAAGTGCATAGCTTATGAAGCTCAATTTTTACTACTGTTATACAATGCTATGGGTTGAATGGATTCCAAAAATTCAAATAGTTGTGTGGAAGTCATAAATCTAGAAAGTTATATAGTCTGAAATAAAATTTTCCTTTCAAGCTAATATAAATAAGCTCAGCAGTATTGCTAAATGGTGTTCCCACACTCCATTCTCCTACATTTCAATCACACTGGCCGTTACCTGTTCCTCAAATATATTCCTCTAAGTCTTAATCAGGGCTTTGAATTTGTTGTTCCTTCTACCAGAAATTCTCTTGTCCTGGATCTTCACATATCTAGCTCCTCCTCATATTTCAGTCTCTGTTTAGGTGTTAACACATCCATGAGACCTTCCCAAACTGCCTTCCTCTGATTAAATTACATCCCCTTCCATCATTCTCCATTACAAGGTCCTAATTTATTTTCTTCATAGCAGTTATCACAATCTGAAATTATCTTCTTTATTCATCTCTTGTTTCCCTGTGTTAATTTTATTTGCAAGAGCAGAAACCTTATTTGTTTTGTCCACAGCTATATTACCAGTGTTTAGAACTTAGATGTTAAATAGATATTTTTCTAAACGAATTAATATTTTTTCATTAAATCATAAACATATAGATCATGTATAAATTAATGCATTTATGGGGTACAATGTGCTGATTTCATACAGAATAAGGAACACTTACATCACACTGGTTAATATATACCTCATCTCGTGTACTTAATTATTATGGTAAGACATTTATACTCTATACTAATAGATCCAACATGTATGTACCCTTGCATAATATACCATAGGTCTGATCCCACCATTCATCTTCCCTTGATCTGACCTCCAGGGAAACTTTTAAAGAAAAAAAAGACTAGAATCGGTAGTCCAACATAAAATTTGCACTGTATGGATTTTAACATAGCTATGTTTCTATAGAGGTGATTTATACTAATAATATATTTACAAATATATAAAATATAAAAAAGTTTTCAGATGAAAAATTATATTTTATTTATTTTAAAATAAATTTATTGTGTATAATTAAGGCATACAACATGATTTTGTGAGTTATACATACATATAGTGAAAAAAGCTACTATAGTGAAGCAAATTATCATATTCATCATCTCAGATAGTTATATATTTTTTCTGCTTTTGTGGCAAGAGTAGCTAAAATCTACTCATTTAGCGGGAATGCCATAAACTGTACATTTTTATTTAGCATCCTCATGTTGTGCATCTCTAGATTTGTTAATCCTACAAAATCGACACTTTGTATCTTCTGACTACATGTGCTCAATTTTTCTCTCACTAGTAACCACTATTTTGTTCTCTACTGTTGCATACTTTAATTTTTTTTAGATTCTATGTATAAGTGAGATCATGCAATATTTTTATTTCTACATCTGGCTTATTTCATGTAGCACAATGTCCTTCAGGTCATCCATGTTGTGGCAAATGGCAAGATCCTGTTCTCTTTTGGAAACTGAATAGTTTCTTTATACATTCAGCTGTTGATGAACACTGAGGTTGTTTCCATATTTTAGCCGATGTGAATGATGCTGCAGTGAATAAAGGAGTACAGGTAATCTTCACATGGTGCTGATTTCATTTCTGTTGGGGATATGCCTAGAAAAGGGATTTCTGGGTCATATGGTAGCTCTATTTTTAATTTCTTGAGAAATCTCCATACTATTTTCCATAATGGATATACTAATCTACATTCTTACAAACAGTATACAAGAATTCACTTTTCTTCACATCTTCAACAAAATTTGTTCTTTTCTGATTTTTTAATAAAGTCATCCTAATGGATACAAGGTGGTATTTCAGAGCAGTTTTGATTTGCATTTTCCTGATGATTAATAATGTTAAGCATATTTCATATGCCTGTTGGCCATTTATTTTATCTTCTTTGGATAAATGTTTATTCAAGCCTTTTGCCCATTTTTAATTGGGCTACTTGTTTTTATACTTTTGATTTGTATGAGTTCTTTATAAATTTCAGATATTTACCCCTTGCCAAATACATGGTTTGCAAATAAGTATTGACTTTTTATTAAGCAGGTTGCTTTTTAATAAGCAGTTTCTTCCCTCTCACTAGTAACCACTATTTTGTTCTCTATTACTGCATATTTTAATTTTTTTAGATTCTATGTATAAGTGAGGTTATACAATATTTTTATTTCTAAATCTGGCTTATTTCATTTAGTATGATGTCTTCCAGGCTCATCCATGTTGCAGTAAATCTTTTAAAAGCAGATTAGGAACTTTTATGTGCATAATATCATAAACATTGAATTAAGTATAATTTTACAGGTGAAAAACCTGAAAGTCTGAATAATTGACTTACACAAATGTATATAATTATTGAGTTCATAAGCCAGCATGGTATACACTGTCTGATCATCTAACCTCAAGTCCCACTGCATTTCTGTTATAATGGTGATTCTGCTGCTCTTTCCACTGGTTTTCTTTTTGCTGTTTAGAAACTCATACTGTATGCTGCACTTTCAAAATCATTGAACTCGTTAATTTAAACAATAAATACTATAAATTTCAATGTTTGGTTTTAAATGCTATATTATCTGAACAGAATATACTTGCAAGCAAATGTAAAAACCAGGATCCTAAATAAAGCTCTATGAAATGAACAGGATATCATTTATGTACAGTTTGTATTGTTTTAAAGATAGCTAGTAAACAAAAATGTTGGTATTTTGGGATGATTAGTTTAAAATAGTTTTATAAATGTGTCAGACTTGGTAAAACAAATCCCTGACATAGTCCAGTCACTGCCCATTAATAGGCATAACATTGATCCTGAGGCACTGCAAGACACTCAGTGATAAAGCACAATATCTCTTCAACCTGGAAATAAGGAGCTATTACATTCTATGTTTTAAATTAGTAAATCCAATTAGCCAGAGTTAGCCATAGTATTCCATTAAAAAAATTATTCCCTCATTATTTTCAGCATTTAGAAATTTGCCTCCATACTTATATAAGAAAATTAAAAACATATGACTACTAAAACAGTTTGATTACCATGGGTTTATTTAAAAAAAAACTATAATATTCAAAGTTGGCCAGATGAAATGTACTATTGTAGGAAGTGGTAAATATCCTATAATAGAGGATTTCAGCAGATGACAGGTTCTGCTTTAGCAAGGCAACAGTAGTGGAAATATAAAATGAAGGAGGATCATTGCTCTGAATTCCCATGGAAATTACTTTTAATCCTCTGATTCTATGGTATTTTCAAACTTGGTTCTCCAGGAAGATTAGCTCAGAACATCATTTTTTTAATTATTATTGTAGTACAAACCACATAACATTAAACTTAGAGTTGTAACCATTTTCAAGTACAGATTTCCAGCAGTGCTAAGTATTTACATTGTTGTGCAACAAATGTCTAGATCCACTTAATCTTGAAAAACTGAAACTATAGCCACTAAACACTAATTTCCTCTTACCTCATCTCTCCATAGCTAGGTAACCACCTTGCTACTTTCTGTTTCTATGAGTTTGACTTTAGATGCTTCATGAGTGGAATCCTATAGTATTTATACTTTTAAAAATAGCTTATTTTGTTTAGCACAATATCTTCAAGATTCATTCATTTTATAGCATCTGACAGAATTTCCTTTTTTTCTAAGGCTACATAATATATCAATTTCCTTATTCACTCATCTGGTGATAGACATTGGGTCATTCTACCTCCTGACTATTGTTAATAATGCTACAATAAACAGGGGTATGCAAAGATCTCTTCAAGATCCTACTTTGAATTCTTTTGGAAGTATACCCAAAATGGAAATACTGAATTATATGGTAATTCTATTTTTAAATTTTTAGGAATCTCTACACTGTTTTCCATAATTGCTACATGATTTTATTAATACACATATATTCCCACTAACAGTGTACAAAATTTCCAATTGTCGTTATCTTTGTCAACACTTATTATTTTCTGTTCTTTTGATATTAGGCATGAAAATGGGTGTTAAGTAATATCTCATTGTGATTTTGATTTATATTTCTCTCATATATTATTTGTATTGATAAGTATTTTCATAAGTTGACTTGCTTATCTTTTTTGGAGCATTATCTATTCAAGTTTATTTACTCATTTTTAATTGGATTACTTGTTCTTTTGTTGTTGAATTGAAGTTCTTTATACACATATATTCTAGATATTAATCACTTATCACATATGTGATTTGCAAATAGTTCCTCTAATTCCATTGGTTGTCTTTTCACTCTTTTGATTTCTTCCTTTGATGTACAGAAGTCTTTAGGTCTCACTAGTATATTTTTGCTCTGTTACCTACACTTTGGGTATGAGTCCCAATAAATCATTGACAAGTTCAGTGTCCTGATATCTTCCCCCATGTTTTCTTCTGTGAGTTTTATAGTTTTGGGTCTTAATTATGTTTTTAATTCATTTTGATTTAATTTTTGTATATAGTATAAAGAGTCCAACTTCATTCTTTTTCATGTGGATATCCAGTTTTCCCATCATCATTTGTTAAACAGACCATTAGTAATTATGGGATCAATGTTGAAAATCATCTCACCATATATGCAAGATTATGTATCTGGGTTCTGTGATCTGTTCTGTTGATCAACATAACTGTCTTTATGCCAGTACCACATCATCTTGATTACTTTCATTTTAAAGTATATTTTTTAATCAGGAAGTATGTAGCCCCTAGATTTGTACTTTTTTAATATTAATTGGGCTATTTTTCATCTCAAAACTCTCACTTTTAGAATAAGGATCATGAATAGCATCTAATCTACACACACAAAGGCAAAGGCATCCTTTTTCTACACTCACTTCCTAAAACAAGCACGAAAACCTTTTTTCCCATGTCTGAGTGGTATTAAGGAAAAAGAGTGTCCTTATAAATATCAAAAAGGAGAAATAGATCTGAATTGCAAAATTATTCTTAATCAGAAAATACAGTGTGTAAATATACAGTAGAGACTAAAAAAAAATCAAGGGAAATGTTGGAATTCTCTGAAATAATTTCCCTGTGATATTAAAGTATTATAAATGAATTTTAACTTAAAAGAATCCATAAATTAATCGAAACTTTTCACTTTAGATTAAGAAACTGAGATATAGCTAGGCTAAGTGACTTGTCAAAGGATCTCAGGCAGTAAATATACAAAAACAGTGACCCAAGTTCTCTGGCTTTCAGTTATAACTTACTCCTATGCCATGTGATTCCTTTTCAGTCTGATATATTTCTCTTCATCCGGTATAACCTCTCTGTTCTTGCTAAAAGAGACCAAACTTTATGCCCCATCCATTGCGGTATTTGCATGGTATACCTTTAGTCTCTCTGCCAACCAGTTCTAATTCATAAGTTTGGCTAGAATCTATTTTCTGCTGAAAAAATTAAAATTAAAATATCAAACAACTATACTTTGCCTAAAATAAAGTATTTTTAAGAGGCATTTAGTGCCCTGCTCATGTCTCCAAATGTATGGAATATCAAGAGCATTTAGTTATCAGTCTTGTTCACATAATACCACAGGGGACCCCTGTAAGTTGACCACCCAAGGGACTGTAATAAACTGGTCAACATATAGAGGAACTGGGGCAACTGTACTGATACATACATGTAGTGCATGTCCAGTCTATGAAAATCAGGTCAACTTAAGGAGGTGGTCAACTATGGAGATTCTACTTTATTTCTATTTGTACTTAGTGTATTCCCGCAAGATGGGCATAAAAGGTATTATCTCATTTTGTAAATAAAAATGGAAATCATTTATTCTGTCTGAGGTCACATAACTAATTAGTGATAGAACCAAGATAGAAACCTTGGTCTCTGACTTTAGATCTTTTGCTCTTTCCATTTTATCACACTGTCTATTCTGATACCAGACTTAGTTCTCAACCAGTATTTTCTCTCAGCTCTTTTTCCACGATGTAAGGACACAGCAAGAAGGTGGCTGTCTGCAGGCTAAGAGAAATCTTTCACCAGGTACCACATCAGCCAGCACTTTGATCTTAGACTTCCTAGCTTCTAGAACAGTGAGAAATAAATGCCTATATTTTAATATATATGTTTTCTTTTAATTAGCCCTCTCTTACCTCAAATTTAAGATGCGATAATTAAATTTATTCTATTTATCCATCAGTCATCTTTTCTCCCAAATACCCCCATTTTTTGTATTGATACCACCAAACCCTCAATTTACTTAGTCACTAAGTTAATTATTCTTTTTAGAGTAATTTTCTTTCTCTGTGAGCTGATTAAAAATCCTCATGTTTCTCACTAGGACTCTGGAGTATCAAATCTTCAAGGTGTTTATTTTAAATATTAGGCTTAATTAGACAAAGAACACACACCTAAAAAATATTACCATTTTTTAAATGTCAGATGGAAATAAGAAGAATAAAATAAAAATAAAGAAACCACAGTAATGCAAAATATTTCTTCATCAATAAAGTCCAAAACTCTCAATGATGTCTTTATTTTTATTTTCCAAATTTTAATAAAATACAACTGCAATAAAATAAATATAAAATGTGCAATTCTTTTCAATAGAATGAAAATCTATTATGAGCCAGGTAGTGCTAAACACATTCACATTCACAATTTCATTAACATCTTGTAAGTCTATTATAAGATAAATAAACTGAAGCTTTCAGAGTTAAGTAGCTTAGGGTAGCAATACGCTTTTCAATAACAAAAACACAAAAGTTTCTTGAATATATTTTTCAGCATTTATATAATATAACTGCCTGACTAGTTGGCACATTTTTATCTCACTCAAGCCTGACAACTTCATATTCAGGAAACAAAAATACAAATATACTTGTGAACATTCAGGAAGTTAAAAAATTTGTTTTCTAAGTATTCATGAATTTAACATAGATGTTTACCCTCACTTTCGCATTTGAGAAAAACAGTACCATTGTCAAACTAGATGACTTCCTTTCCTGGAAGCACAGCTAACATATTATAACTGTCTGAAATAGTTTAACACCTTCTATGTTAAACAAATAATAAATAACACCTTCTATGTTAAACAAAAATATTTTTCAAAGAGAAGAAGTAGGGCGGCGCCTGTGGCTCAAAGGAGGAGGGCTCTGGCCCAACATGCCACAGGTGGTGGGTTGAAACCCAGCCCCAGCCAAAAACTGCAAAAAAAAGACAGGAGAAATAAGATAGCTTCAAAATTTCTATGTGGTCACTTAAGACTATGTACTAAAACACAGATCCCAAATGAAACACACAACTACTCAAAATAATACACACTTAATGTCAGCTTAGTAGGAACAGAACCCTGCTTGGTGACCAGGCCAAGCCACAAATTAGTTGGAACACTACTAAAAGCAGTATTCACAGGAAATAAGATAAATCGTGCCCACTAAGTGCAGAATCAAAGAAAATGCTCAAATACTTACACTTGTCTTTTCATCAGTTTCATTGTCAAAAAACTGACTTTCTTTATTTTGCTCAATACATGAAACATTTTCCTTTCGTCTACTGCAACCTGTAGACTGAAAACAAAGGGCTTAAATCAATACTTCTTATTTGTTTTCTTGAATGTATATTGTTTTTCAAACTTTTAGCATACAGATTAAAATATCTAAGGCCTAAATAAATATTAGATGTTGCTCATGTCTGTTTTAGAAAATGAATGGATATTATCTAAACCATTTTTACATTCCTTCCCAAAAAGAAAACATAAAGTGAAACAGTTATTCCAAAACAAATTTTAAATTTCAAAGCTTTTCACCAGGGAGCTGGTGTATTGAACTTGGACTATTCAGTAGTAAATTGATAATACAGTAAGAGATGAGCATAGTTAATAGAAAGATGAAGACTCAAGGGTTGATTTCATCTTTTTAAATTTCTCATACTTAACAGAAATCTCTATAGTAGCTGTTGTAGACCTCAGAACTGGCAAAAGCACTGAATGCCTTTGCTCTGGATTATCTTTTAAAGGTTTTTTTATAACTTCATCTTTGAATGACAAAAATAATGTCTACTTCCAGAGGAAAGGGTAGGTTTTCTAACTGCCCTTTATAAAAGATATGTGTTCCCTAAACTGAGAGAATGCAACCTAAAAGATAACCCATTGTGTGTGAATGTATTATGTAGCCATCTTTGCCTTGTTCACTAGGAATTGGGTCTTGAGTAACTGGTAAAAGAAAATGTTAACCACTACTATTATTGCAAGTAATAAAGTTCTTTGTCTTTGTGCTAGGAATCTTCCAACTGCATCTGTAAAATGTGGAAGACTAACTTCTTAGCTGTTGAGCACAGTAAAATCTTACATTTTTCATAGTTCTTGACAATGACAAGTTCAGAGTGTTGACAGAGTCTTAGTTTTCTGGAGGAGAAAGAATCAGTGACTTGTGGAATAATAAAATGGATTTGTGGGACATTTCTGGAAATTGGTAGCAAACATGCTGACCACACTGCATGTTCAGCTACATAATAATGATCCTTCATTTTAACACCGGCTAATGAGAAGAAATTCCTTAAGTGATTGGGGGCTGAGTACTAGGAAGCAGACTCAAAGACAGCTCCAAAAGTGTTTTTACTAATTCTCTTCTCCTGGGTTAAGGAATTCCTTACCAATCCACTAGTCATCCTCAGCTCCTAAGATTCACATTGGGTGAGTGGAAATTCCTGCCCTTTTTCAGACAATAGCTACAGAGACATGTACCTTCACTGATTGTGCAAGGAGAGAAATTTGTCAATAACAATTTAGAGGCAACTCAATATTCCAGCTTAAAAAGTACGATAAATACATAAATGAATTGAAAATCACAGGGGGAGGAATCAACAGAAGAATGGTGACAAAATAAAAAATCAAAGTAGATCAATTCCCGCAAGAGAACATAGCTAAAAATAGCATCTATAAAAAATTGTTGAAATGACAGAAATAGAATTCAGAATATGAATGGCAAATAAGATGAAAGGAATTGAAGAGAGGATGAAAAAAGAAATTCAAAAAGAAGTCCAAAAACTATCTTAAGAAACCAAAGAAATTAAAGACAAAGTCAAAAAAGATCTGGACATAAATAGGAAGGGTAAAGCAGAGCTTAATGAATTGAAGGAGGCATTCAAGGAGTTTCTAAACATAGTAGAGAGTCACAGCAATAGAGTAGAACATGGAAAAGAAAGAATCTCAGAAATCAAAAATAAGACTTTTATCTAACACAAGCATTCAAAGAGGCAGAAAAGAAAAGAGCAAATGCAGAATTATTTCTTAGAGAGATCTGAGACTACAAGAAATGCAAAAATATATGAACCATCGTGATATCTGAAAAAGAAGACAGTCCTAAAAGCACAGAAGCCATATGTCAAGACATCATGGTTGAGAATTTCCCATACATTGCAAGAGACCCAGAAATTTAGATACTAGACAGTTTCAGAACTCAAGGATGACTCATTTTAAACAAAGGCTCTCCTAGATACATTGTAATTAACTTAGCCAAAGTCAAAATGAAAGAGAAAATGCTGCAAGCAGCCAGGTGTAAACAACTCCTTGCCTATAATGGTAAACATATTAGGGTAATAGCAGATTTTTCAGCAGAATCTTTTCAAGCCAAAAAAGAGTAGTCACCAGTTGTTAACCTCAAACAAAAGAATTTTCATCCTGGGATTCTGTATCCTGCTAAACTAAGTTTCATATTTGACAGAGAAATTAAATCTTTTCTGATAAGCAAACATTGAGGAAATTTACAACAACACCACCAGGTCTGCAGTGAATACATACTCATTCTTTTTTGTTGTTTTTTTAGACAGAGTCTCACTTTGTTGTCCTTAGTAGAGTGCCATAGCATCATAGCTCACAGTAGCCTCAAACTCTTGGGCTCAAATGATCTTCTTGCCTAAGCCTCCCAAGTAGGTGGGACTACAGTTGCCTGCCACAATGCCTGGCTATTTTTTAGAGATAGGGTCTCGGGCACTTACATGTTAACACTGACCATCATAATGGACCACCATCAAAGTAAAGAACCCAAAAACTAAAGGACAAAGCCTAACTTCCACAGTGGTGCAAGTGATAAAACTAAGCACCAGGCCTCAAAAAACAGGATTAAAAAAGTAATATCACACATGTCAATTCTCTCAGTAAATGTGAGTGTCTTAAATTCCACCCTGAAGAGGCACAGGTTAGCAGAGTGGATAAAAGGCACAAGGCAACTCTATAGTGTCTTCAGGAAACACATTTAACCCCTAAGGACCAAAACAAGATTCAAGGTGAAGGGTTATAAAACTATATTTCAGGCAAATGGAAATTAGAGAAAAGCAGGAATTGCCATCTTATTTGCAGATTCCTTTGCTTCCAAACCCACAAAAGTAAAGAAAAATATACTGGTCAAGAAAAAAATACAACAGAAGACATATCAATTCTAAATATCTATGTTCCCAACTTAAATGCTCCCATATATATAAAATGAACCCTAACCAATCTGAATAATATGATATCCTGCAACACCATAGTAACTAGGGACTTCAACCACCCTCTGACAGAACTGGACAGATCTTCCCAGCAGAAACTAAACAAAGAAGCAATAGACTTAAATAAAACTTTAGAACAAGTGAACTTAACAGTTATATACAGAACACTTACACCCTAATTAAACTGAGTTTACATTATTCTTATCAGCCCACAGATGATTCTTCAAAATTGGTCCTATCTTAGGGCACAAATCAAATGTCAAAAAATTTAAAAGAATAGAAATTATGTCTTGTGTCTTTTTGAAACACCACAGAATAAAAGTAGAATTCAACTCCAACAAACATTTTCATCTCCATGCAGTCATGGAAATTAAACAACCTTATGCTGAATGACAGTTGGGTCAAGGAAGAGATAAAGAAGGAAATCATTAGATTTTCTTGAACAAAATGACAATGAATCCAAAAGCTATCAAAACCTGTAGGATAAGTTTATTTTACCTGTACCCTTCTAAGATGCACTGTAGGTGTGGACCCACCACACCCTACCTCCACCCATCCTCCACCCTTCCCTCCCTTCCCTTTCCCCTTTCCCTATATTCTTGTGCTGTAATTGGGTTATAGCTTTCATATGAAAGCTATAAATTAGTTTCATAGTAAGTACATTGGATACTTTTTCTTCCATTCTTGAGATACTTTACTTAGAAATGTCTGAACACAATAACTAAGAAAATGCCATGAAGGCTATATTAACTGATTCGATGAAAATATTTCAAATTGTATATAAAACCAGCACATTTTACCTATGATTGCATTAATGTACACAGCTATGATTTCATAAATAAATAAATAAATAAAATAAAAAACAACAACAACAAAAACCCTGTGGGATAATGCAAAGGCAGTCCTAAAAGGAAATTTATGACTTTAAATGCACATGTCCAAAAAACAGAAAAAGTGCATATTATCAACTTAATGAACCATCTCAAGGAATGAGAAAAGGAATAATAATCCAATCCAAAACCTAGCAGAAGAAAATAAAGAACTAAAATTAGTTGGAATTAAATGAAATTGAGAACACTAAAACCATTTGAAGATCAGTGAAACAAACATTTGATTCTTTGAAAAGGTTAATGAAATTAATAAACCCTTGGCCAAAATGACTAAAAACAGAAAACTAAGATCTCTGATAACCTCAATTAGAAACAAAAATGGGAAAATAACAACATATATCACAGAAATATAATAGATCATCACTGATTATTACAAAAAACTCTATGCCCAGAAATTTGAAAATGTAGAGGAATTGGACCAATACCTAGAATCACATCACCTCCCTAGACTTAATCAGAAGAAACAGATCTCTTGAACAGATAAATATCAAGCACACAAATTGTAACAACAATAAAAATCTTTCAACAAAAAGAATTCCTGGACCAGACAGCTTTTTACCAGAATTCTATCAAACCTTCAAAGAGGAGCTCATACCTACATTGCAGAACATATTCCAAAACACTGAAAAGGATGGTACCCTCCCCAACTCCTACTATGTAACCCTGATACAAAACCAGAAAAGGAGTCAACAAAAAAAGAGAAGTACAGACCAACATCATTAACTAATATCAATGTAAAAATATTCAATAAAATCCTAGCAAACACAATACAGTTACACATTTAAAAAATTGTACATCATGATCAGGTGGGCTTTAGCTCAGGGATAAAAGGTTGGTTTAACATGCACAGATCAATAAGTGTAATTCACCAGATAAATGGAAGCAAAAACAAAGACCATATAATCATCTCAGTAGACATAGAAAAAGCATTTCACAAAATTCAGCATCCTTTTCTGACAAGAACACTTAAGAATATAGGCATAGATGGGACATTTCTTAAATTGATAGAAGCCATTTACAAAAAACACATGGCCAATTTCATAGTGAATGGAGTAAAATTGAAAGCATTTCCACTTAGAACTAGAACTAGACAAGGATGTCCACTATTGCCACTACTATTAAACATAGTGCTGGAAATTCTAGTCAATGCAATCAGATGAGAGAAGGATATCAAGAATATTCAAGTAGGGAGAGAGGAGATAAAAATTTCACTCTTTGCTCATGCTGTTATCTTATACTTAGAAAACCCCAGGGACCGAACCACAAGACTCCTGGAAATAATTAAGAAACACGGTAATGCCTCAGGATATAAAATCAATCTCCACAATTCAGTAGACTTTGGTGATGCCAATAACAGTCAAACTGAGAACGAGATCAAAGACACAATTCCCTTCACAGTATGTTCAAATAAGATGAAATACCTGGAAAAATACCCAACAGAGGACATGAAAGATCTTTATAGAGAGAATTACAAAACCCCAAGGAAACAAATAGCAACAGATGCTAACAAATAAGAGAACATACCATGCTCATGCCTGGGAAGAAGCAACACTGTTAAAATGTCTATATTACCCACAGTGATCTACAGATTTTATGTAATCCCCATCAAAACACCAATACCATACTTTGAAGAACTTGAAAATATAATTCTTCTTTTGATATGGAACTAGAAAAAAACTCTGAATAGCCAATGCAATTCTAAGAAATAAAAACAAATCTGGAGATCTCACATTACCAGACTTCAGGATATACTATAAGTCTATAGTGATCAAAACAGCATGGAATTAGCACAAAAATAGAGATGTAGATCTATGGAATAGAATAGAGAATATAAGAGAGTCAACCAGCTTCATATTAGCATCTAATCTAATAATTAATAAATCAAACAGAAGTGTAAACTGTGGAAAAGAATCCCTATTTAATAAATGGTTCTGGGAGAACTAGTTAGCCACATGTAGAAGACAGACACTGGACCAGCACCTCTCACCACTTACAAAAATTGACTCTCACTGGAATAAAGATTTAAATTAAAGATATAGAATGATAAAAACTCTAGAAGCACGTGTGGGGAAAAACTCTTGACGATATTGGCCTGGGAGAAGATTTTATGAAGAAGACCTCTTTGGCAATTGTAGTAACACCAAAAATAAATAAATGAGACGTGACAAGTAAGAATGGGAAAAGGTATTTGCATGCTACAAATCTGACGAGGGGCTAATAACTAGAATCTACAGAGATTTCAAACTAATTAACAAGAAGAGAGGATAAATGATCCCATTTATAAATAGGCAAGAATTGTGAACAGAACCTTCTCTGAAGAATGGCAAATGACCCACAAACACATGAAAAAAATGATCATTGTTCCTGATCATGAAAAAAATGCAAATAAAAATTACCATGAAATATCACCAAACCCAAGTGAGAATAATCCACATCACAAAGCACAAAAGCTTCAGATATTGGCTAATATCTAATACTGCTTCTTTCAAAAGAAGTATGGAGAATCCTCAAAGAAATAAAAGCAGACCTTCCATTTGATCCCACAATCTCATTACTGGGTATCTACATGGAAGAAAAAAAACATTTTACCATAAGGACATTTGCACTAAAATGTTTATAGCAGCTCAATTTACAATCACTAAGATGTGGAATCAGGCCAGCATGGTGGCTCTCACCTGTAATCCTAGCACTCTGAGAGGCCAAGGCAGGCAGATCCCTTGAGCTCAGGAGGTTGAGACCGGCCTGAACAAGAGTAAGACCCTGTCTCCACTTTTAAAAATAGAGAAAATTAGCCAGGCATTGTGGCTGTCACCTATAGTCCCAGCTAATTCAGAGGCTGAGGCAGGAAGATCACTTGAACCCAGTTTGAGGTTCCTGTGAGCTAGGCTAGTATCATAGCACTCTAGCCTGGGTAATACAGTGGGACTCTGTCTCAAAAAAAAAAAAAAGAAAAGAAAAGAAAAAAAAGATATGAGCTCAACCCAAGTGCCCATCAGCACAAGAATGGATTAACAAACTATGGCATACATATACCGTGGAATATTAGTCAGCCATAAAAGATGTTGGCTTTATGTCTTTTATTTTAACCTGGATCAAGTTAAAGAACATTCTCCTTAGTAAATTATCACAAAAATGGAAAATCAACCATCTAATATACTCAATACTAATATAAAACTAATAGAAAAACAACCATATGCCCACACAAAATAAATCCACAATTAAATTCAAATGATAGGAGGGTAGAGAGGGAAGGAGGAAGGGAGATTGGTAAGCTCTCACTTATTGGGCATAATGTAAGGGTATACACCATACCCCCTGGTTGAAGGTCTCAACTACAACTTGAATTCTGCCTGAGAAATGCAAATAATGTAACTCAATCATTTGTATCCCCATATTAATCTTAAATTTAAAAATAAAATAAATAAAGAGACCATACTAATCTAGCCCAAGGTAAAGGATTGTTTTGGTTATATCTTTTAAAACTTTCAGGCTTAAAGTTATTCTTGATAATGATAATTCAAACCTCCTGGGGCCATTTCTCTATAAAACACAGTGCTTCAGTATTTCATTAAACTCACAAATACTATTGTGAATAATGTTTGGGAAAATAAAATGAAAGATTAAATTAGAAAGCTGGGCCTTACGACAGTATGAGGAACAAATGGTATGAGGAAAAATTAATTTCAATTCAATTGAGGGGAGGGGGAATAAGGGAAGGACGAGAGAGGAGGAAAGGTTGGGGTGCTCCCAATGAATGAGTGCAATGTAGTGATATATGGCACACCTTTTGGGTATGGGCCCCTTCTTCAGAACCAAGCTCTCAAACCCTAAAGACCTGCTGTTGATAGACTCTTTCTTGGTCTGTCCTTCCTTTATGCACTTTCCCCTACAACCTCTCTGAAGCCTTTAGTTACATTTCTCAAATAAAAGTCTTCTTGTTGCATAATAAATAGATAGATAGATAGATAGATAGACACATATAGTATTTAATAAAGATTTTGCTATAGAAGAAGCTTTGTGGATATCAAAATGCCACCAGAATAATTTTATGTGGAAAAATATGTTATAAAAGAATATATGCTAATGCTATCCAAAGTCTGATTAATCACACATACATATGTGCACACATACAGACATGCAAATACTGAGAAAAAAAAATCTACCAAAATACACTTGTGATTACTTCTGGATATTGTGATAGTAGGTGACAATTATTGTGTTCTCCATACATTTTTGTATTTCTACAGTGGCTAACTATGTCTTTGAGTTTGGATATGTACATAGTATTTCAGCTGGTGTCTGTCTCACTCTGTTGCCTGGGATAAAATACAGTGGTAACATCATTGCTCACTGAATTCTCAAACTCTTGGACTCAGCCATCTTCCTACCTCAGCCTTCCAAGCAGCTGAGACCACAGGTGTGCGCCACCATACCCAGCTAGTTTTATTATTTTTATTTTTGTAGACAAGGGTCTCACGGTTACTCAGGCTAGTCTTGAACTCCTGCTCTCAAGCAATCCTTCTACCTTGACCACCCAAAGTGGTAGCATAACAGGCGTGATCCACTGTGCCTGATCATATATGTTATTATTTTTTTTCTTCTAGAAAAATATAATCAAGTTGAAGAGATATGCCCCTTTATTATTTTTTTATATTTCAGGTTAATATGAAGGTACAATCAACCAAATCACAATATTTGAATTTGTTAGGTAGAGTCCCACTTGAAGTTATGTCCTATACCCAAAAGGTATTCCGTACATTCCTAAATTGTACCCATTCAGTGGAAGCACCCCAACCTGCCCTCCCCTTATTCCCCCTTCCCCCAACTTGAATTGAAACGAATTTTTCTCCTTTGTGGGTGTGAATTACATCGTCTACTGGCTTCATATTACTATTGAGTACATTGGGTATTTGCTTTTCCATTCTTGTGATACTTTACTGAAAAGAATGTGTTTCAACTCAATTCAAATGACAGGAGTGCAGAGAGGGGAGGAGGAAGGGAGATTGGTAAGCTCTCACATAATGTAAGGGTATACAACACACACCTTGGTTGAAGGTCTCAACTACAACTTGAATTTTGCCTGACAAATTCAAGATGTGAAGTCACCATCTTTTCTATGGCTGAATAGTATTCCAAGGTATGCATATACCACAATTTGTTAATCCATTTCTGAGTTGATGGGCATTTAGGTTGTTTCCATGTCTTGGCAATTGTAAATTGAGCTGCAATAAACAATTTAGTGCATATGTCCTTACAATATTTTTATTAGTCATTTTTTAATAAAATGATTAATAAAATCATTTCTGCCTAGCAAAAGGTACATGCCCCATTAACAATCTAGGGAGAAAAGCAGAACCACAAAGTCCCTTCAATAACTAAAATTGAGTGGAAGCTATAGAGCTAAGGTTGTGTGTTACCTTACTTTCAGATACTCAGATCTTAGAGACAGATACTACATACTTCCCAGAAAATCCGGCAAAGAGCCGAAAAGCTTACAGGCTGCCCTTTTGTGTTACTTTCAAGATCTTATTTTGGAGTTCAATCTAAACTGTGGCTTCAAAAGAAGCCTGAAAATAAAGGCCTTACATGTAGAAAGGTAGTTAAATACTACTCAATAGAACATAAAGCCAAGGAATGTCAGACCTGCAAATGTACTCATGAAGATTGGGAGGGGGAGGATGGGTGGAGAGAGGATAAATAGTGGGATCACACTTATGGTCCATCTTAGAAGGGTACAGGT
>CAUYRH010060277.1:0-54545 GCA_963574655.1 Perodicticus potto
TTTTTTTTTTTTTTTTTTTTTTTTAGACAGAGCCTCAAGCTGTCACCCTGGATAGAGTGCTGTGGCATCACAGCTCACAGCAACCTCCAATTCCTGGGCTCAAGCGAGTCTCTTGCCTCCGCCTCCCAAGTAGCTGGGACTACAGGTGCCCGCCACAACGCCTGGCCATTTTTTGGTTGTAGCGTCATTGTTGTTTGGCGGGCCCAGGCTGGATTCGAACCCGCCAGCTCAGGTGTACGTGGCTGGCGCCTTAGCCCTTTGAGCCACAGGAGTCGAGCCATCCATACCTGTCTTTGTATTTGGACAACTTCTCTTCCTCCCAGGCAGTGTTTCCACCTCCAAAGTTGTCCCGGATGGTTCTCTCCAGGCCCTGAAAATAGAGAAAATTAGTAATATAGTGCCTGGCACATGCTCACATTTCACTATTTTACTGACCAGGAAACTGAGGAAAGGGAGGCAAACTGCCTAAAGCCATACGGTTAATAAGCAACCAAGAGGGACTTGAATCTATGCAGAATTCCTCACACTCAACCATGTGCTATAGTAGCTGGCCCCCTCCACGAGGCTGCTGGTGCACCCACCTTATTGAAGCTCTCCACTAGTGCCCGGCAGGTATGACATGGATGGAGCTCAGGCGGGGGAGAAGACTGGGAAGGTGGAGAGGGTTGGAGCCAGATGGGGCCTGGGAGGCTAAGGAAGAGGCTCAGGCCCCAAAGCAGAGCTGGATCCAGACCCCCAGGGGGCCGTGGAGCCATCTTTTCCCAGGCTGGGGACCTGCAGATGGAAGGTGTGGGGAGGATTCACTGAACGAGCCAGACCCCAGGGGAGAAAGGGAAAGGGTCAGATCTGGGTTGCCAGAGCTGGAAGCCCAGATCTGCGTTATTATGAGTAAAGGCCAAACTGGGGTACCGAAGGAGCAGGGTGAATAGGTGGGAAAAGGAGTCTAGTCTGCAATTCAAGGAGAGACAAGAGTTATCCCCGTTATTGTGGGGGAGGTGACCTGGATCTTTGGCAAGTGGGTTAGAGTCAGCCCACTGTTTTACGGTCTGAATAAAGATTAAGGGCCAGATCAGCAGACTTGGGACAAGAGGTCAGACTCCAAGTACTGAGGGAGAGGAGGCTGGATGGGCGGTCTTGGGGAAGGTGTCTGGAAGCCGGATCCGGATGTGCAGATAATAGGTCAGGCTCAGGGCCTCGCAAGCGGGCAAAGGCACAGCCCACGAAATGGCAGGGAGAGATCCAGACCCGTGTAGACCACGGAAGAGAAACGACCGACCCTGCCCGCGGGCGCCGGGGCCTCTGTCTTCTCAACGCCACCGCTGCCGCCGCCTGCGTAAAACGTACAACCTCGACAGGCGCTGCAGTCAAGGGGGCGGGGCAGGCCGTCCAGCCAATACCGGCGGGCCAAGTGCCATTGCGTCACACCACACTAGCCAACTAGAGGCGGAGCCGAGCTGCACCTGTCTGGGTTTTAAAGGGCCGCCAGGTTCTTGCTAGCCCAGCCGTTGCGCCGCAAAGCTACGTGTAGGCAACGCGGATAGAAAAAATAGCATCTGCCTTTATTCAAGTCCGGTCCCCCGTCCCAGGTTCCATCGCGCATCTCGGCCCAGGGTCCCCCGGGGCCTGGAAGCAGCCGTCCAGGGCTTGCAGAAGGGCGCGCGACACCCGCTCCGCCCTCTGCTCTAGCCGCCTAGGGTGGCGGGCGCAGGACCCCTCCAGGGCCCCCAGGAAGTCTGGCAGCTGTGAGGGCAGTGAGAAGACCGGCACGCTGCGGAAAAGGGCGGGCACGGCATCCGGGTGGAGCAGTCTGTCGAAGCAAGCCCCCACGTAGCGGCCCGATGCCCGGCCCTGCAAGAAGTCGGGCAGCACGCAGTTGAGCGAGGAGGCGAAGGAATCGTGCGGGCCGTGCTCCCCCGGCGCCGCCTCCTGGTCCTGCAGCCACTCGCTGCACAACGCCACGGCCCCGGGAGAGAAGAGCAGGACTACCACGCCTCCCTCCTGCAGGGTCTGGAGCCGCTGCGCGTGGAACCAGGCAAGGGGCCCTTGCGCGCTCAGTTCACGACGGCTCCACAAGTCCACGGCCACGCGCAGCGGCAACTGGCACAGCGCCGACGCCAGGGCGCCCACCAAGCGCTCGAAGCGCTCATCATCAGCCGAGTAGAGGAGCAAAGCCGCGCGGCCCCTGGTGGTCGCTACCAGAGAGAACAGAGAGGGAGAGAAGAAGTGAAGTGGCCAGAGGCCCAGCCCTTTGGGGGCGGCCCCCGCCCCGGGCTGGCTCCCACTCACCCCCCGAGCGGACGTCCTGCTTCAGGAGCCTCAGCCACCCTGTTAGGGGAGAGGGACAGAGGCGGCCGATGAACTTGGCCACCGCCTTCCCTCGGAGAACCCTCAGGCCCACTCTTGACCTGTCCTGGGGAATGAGGGAGCCAGGAAGTGCTCACCTTTCACGTGCTCCTTTTTGAGGAGGAGGAGGAGGAAAAGCACAGCAGCAACGAGTAGGCAGGCCAGCCACACCAGGGCCCAGCGCTTGTGGATGTCTGGGAGACCCAGGAAAGAAGATTAAAAACCTTGCACGTTCACCCCACTTCACAGAAGAGAAAAACAGATTTTGAGAAACGAAGTGATTTTCTCAAGAGTCCACTGGGACATAGTGTCGGAGCCAGATATGAATTTAGGTCCATCCATTTGGGTGACTTTTGGATAAGTCACTTCAACTTCTGCCTCAGTATTCACATAGGGTTGGTGCGAGAATTAAATATATTAGTACACATACAGCCCTTAACACAATGCCGAGCACTGCAGATGCTCAAATGTCAGCTAATATTAATGTCCCTTAAGCCTAGGGTTGCTGAGATCTTGCCCTTCTGTTTTGGATGTCTGCAATAGCCTCTTAACTCTGGTATTTTTGCCTCCAATCTGTTCACCACATAGCAGCCTCAGAGATCTCTTAAAAATATATATTTGATTGTAACCCTTGGGAAGCTCCTGCTGCTCTAAGCATAAAATACAAATTCTCTACACGGCTCCAGCATCTTCATCTCATGACAGAGACTTGCCTGTCCAAGACTCTCTGCCATCACTTGGCTACCTTGGAGTCCCTAAAAAAGGTACCCCCACAGTCTTTACAAAGATGCGGCTCTACCCTCTTCACATCTCTACCCGGTTCACCTAGCTCAGCCTTCAGAATGCAGCTCAAATCTTTCCCCTAACCTCTTCGCCCCCTGTAGGTCAGGTCTCCTTTTACATGCATTTACAGCACTTTTTAGCACTTGAATAGTGCACACTGTTGTAAGCTAACACTAAATTGTGAGTATTCAGCAGTTCACACTTACAAAAGGTAAGTGATTGGCTAATGCAGTGGTTCTCAACCTTCCTAATGCTGCAGCCCTTTAATACAGTTCCTGTGAGCCGTGACCCACAGGTTGAGAACTGCTGGGCTAATGTCTTGTTAGTCTTATATGGGTGGGAGCAGGGATTGTACCTCTTTGGTGATTCCAGGATTTTTGCATGCAAGTTCTCATTATGCCTTTTTTTTGGAGACAGAGTTTCACTTTGTCACCCTTGGTAGAGTGCCCTGGTGTCACATCTCACAGCAACCTCAAACTCTTGGGCTTAAGTGATTCTCTTTCCTCAGCCTCCCAAATAGCTGGGACTATAAGCGCCTGCCACAACACCTGGCTATTTTTAGAGATAGAGTCTTCTCTGGCTCAGGCTGGTCTCGAACTCGTGAGCTCAGGCAATCCACCTTCCTCAGCCTCCCAGAGTACTGGGATTACAGGCCTGAGCCACTGCACCTGGCTTATTATGCTTTTTATTATTTATTTATTTATTTAGAGACAGAGTCTCACTATGTTGCCCTGGTTAGAGTGCTATGGTGTCATAGCTCACAGCAACCTCCAACTCTTGGGCTTAAGCAATTCTCTTACCTCCGCCTCCCAAGTAGCTGGCACTATAGGCACCCACCACAACACCTGGCCATTTTTTTGTTGAAGTTGTCTTGTTTAGTTGGCCCAGGTCAGGTTCAAACCTGCCAACCTCAATGCATGCGTCTGGCGCCGTAACCACTGTGCTACGGGCGCCGAGCCTACATTATGCTTTTTAAATGAATGAAGGAATGACCTCTGATTTATCTGAGCCTGGGGAAGGCCAAGGCAATTACATATGCTGTCCACAGCAGTAGTCCCTGTCAAGATTTCAGCTCCTGATACAGAGAAGGACAGTTCTTATAATACTCACATTTGTCCATGGGGCAGGCCCATAGGGCTCCCAGGTCATCATCCAATAGCTGTAAGACACAAATAGAACCAAGTCCAGGGCTTCCAACTTGGTATTCAACACACCAAGTTCTGGTGATTCTGATCTCCAAATTTCCAGCCTCAACTGTGTACATTTTCCTGGACACACAGCAGGTTCCTGCCAGCCACTCTGTCTTTGCTCATGCTATGCTTATAGCCTAGCATGCCACATCTGGCTCACAAGAAGAAATCTTTCCTTAAAGGTCTCTCTAGAACCCAACCCTTAGGACCTGTGGGTTTGGTTATCTGTTTACTGATCTCTAGCCAACAGTGAACTCCTTGGGCATAAAAACTCCTGTTTCTTCTACTCTTAACTTTCCAGAGCTGAACACAAAATAAGCACAAATAGACAATAGGTTAGTGCCAGCTCTAGGACTATTGCCCTTAGGCATAATGGCAGGGCCCTTCTGCCTCCTACTCACCTGCAAACACTGGCCAGACTGCAGGTCTTGTAGTAACTGCTCTCCAAGGTGAGCTGCTCTCTGTCAAGCCAAGGGATGAGGGGACTGTTACCTGGGGGCAGCTCCTACCAGGCTGCAGCTGGGAAAAATGGGGAGAGGAGCTGGGAGAGTTTTGAGGCTACTGAACAGCACCCAGTTCTGAGTCACCCCCACATCCCCAGAGACCAACACAGGTGGCTGAAGTGAAAATCTGAGGCTGGGTGTGAGAAGGTGCTAGAGATGTCTGTGTGGGAGAGTTCCCCAGCCCTCACCGTAGAGGCCCTGCTGGTCAGTGAAGTACAGCCACTGGGTTCCAAGGCACAGAGTGATCTGCTGTCCTGGGGGCCTCGTGTCTCCACCAGCAGCACATCATCCTTGAGGGGCCCTAGGGAGTCTGGAAGGGGTGAGATGCCACTCTGACCAAAACCCCTTAGTGGGAGTTGCCCCTTGCCCTCCCTCATGCCCTGACCCTCACCCAGAGTCCCTGCCCCAGTCTCCAGGCTCCACTCACCAGCCCACAAGCACTCTTGCAGCTGCATCTCCTCCCAGCTGCTCACCTGCTTGGGAGGGGCCAGGGTGAGGGGCATGAGGATGAGCAAGAGCCAAGCCCAGAAAGACCACAAGAGAAGAGGCAGGCAAGAGGAGGCCTGTCAGGGTGGGAGTCTGCACTCTGGCCCTGACCTTAGGCAGATCTGGGCTCAAGGATAGGTGATTAAGAGTCACTCATCTTTCTTAGCCTAAGCCTTGAGAGATCATCTATGCTAAAGGGCTTCTAACTCTAAAGCTCTTTTCATACTGTACAAGGCATTTTATATATTCCCTCATCTAACTACCTTCTCAAAGAGAAGATCCTCTTTTCACCTGCCACCCCACTTACAATTGCAAGCCCAATCCTTTCTATCTTACCATCTCTTCCCATAGTGTTTGTGTGCAATGTTAACATACTGTATAGTTTACTTAAAATGCTTATTGTCTGCTTTTCTCCATTAGGACGAAAATTCTACAAAGGTGGGGACATTTACTGGTTTGGTCACTGACAGATCTATCACAAATGCCTAAAACAGTCCCTAGCACGTAGTAGATGCTCAATAAATCTTGAATGAGTGAATATTTTCTATGATTACCCCTTGAAGTTGTAGAGCAAGACATTCTATAGGTGGGGAAATAGAATAATGATAACAATAATAAAAGTAGCCAACATTTATTGAGCATTTAGTCTGTACCAATCCCCAAAGTGAAGCAATTCTCTTCATCTTCACAACTACTCTGTGAAGTAGTTACTGTATTATCACCTGCCGTAAATAGATAAGGAGACTGATGTTCAGAGAGATGAGACAGGGTCCCATGCACTTCCAAAGAGAAAGCCATAACCATTACACCTTAGGGGCCCAAGAATAAAATGCGTGGGGAGTATAGCAAATTATCTAAGGGTCCTACCCCTAGCGCAGCTTGGTACGCCTTTCTGACCTGGACACAAAGGTTAGGGTGGCCTTCTAGCAATGGAAATTCACGGGCCTTCTGTGGAAAGAGGGGAATAGGTGAGATCACAAAAGTGGACCCCTGAATTCCCCACTTTCCCCTTACTCAGGGCACTGCCCTCTGCCTGGCTTACGTTTACAGTGACATTCTCCCAGGGCAGCAGTGGAACGAGTGGCCGGCAGGGCCCCCCACCCAGTGCTTGCCAGCACAGCACCGACTCTGCCTGCAGTGAGCATGGCGCGTCCAGCAGCCAGCTCAGCGGGGACAGCAGCCGCAGCCGAGTGGCCCGCCAGAGGTTCTGGTGTGCACGAGGGTCTGCAGGGAAAGGGCATGGGTCATTGCATGGCCAGCACATGTCCCCCTGCACCGCCCCCAACCACACCACACAGCTCACCCTCCACGAAAGGGCAGATGTTCGTCCTGATGGAGTCAGGCTCCAGGGGCCACACCTGGAAAGGAAAGGCAGCCCAAGAGTTTGAAATTGTTGTGAGCTATGATGACGCTAGGTACTCTACCCGGGATGACAGAGCCTCTGTCTCAAAACAAACAGTTGAAAAAAGAATATACTCAGCTCACTTCAACCCAGACAACCTTCCATGATATCATGAGTATGTGCTGGGCCCTCTGCTGGGCCCTGAGGACGCATTTACTCAGCACTTGCAGGGTCTCCTGGCCTTTTGCACGTTTATTCATCCAGCAAACACAAAGCAGAGCTCTGGCAGCATCTTTCTTTCTTTCTTTTTTTTGAGACAGAGTCTCAAGCTGTCGCCCTGGGTAGAGTGCTGTGGCGTCACAGCATACAGTAACCTCAAAATCCTGGGCTTAAGTGATTCTCTTGCCTCAGCTTCCCAGGTAGCTAGGACTACAGGCTCCTGCCACAATGCCCCAGCTATTTTGTTGTTGTTGTTGCAGTTGTCATTGTTGCTTTAGCTGGCCCAGGCTGGGTTCAAACCTGCCAGCCTCGGTGTATGTGGCCCGTGCCCTGCCCTACCCACTGAGCCATGGGCACCTCCTGCAGCATCTTTCAATAAGCTTTTAATGAGCACCTACTATGTTTCTTTCTGTGGTAGGCACAGGGAACGTTCCATTCTTAATTTTAATTCATTCTGCAATCACTTTGTAAGCTCCTTTGATGTGCCTGGTAATGTGCTAAGTACTAAGAAAACATTCATGTATCCCTCAATGGACTTTTTTTTTTTGAAACAAGGTCTCCCTCTGTTGCCCAGACTAGAGTCAATGGCGTCATCATAGTTCACTGCAACTCTAAACCCCCACCTCAGCTTCCGAATTAGCTGGGACTACAGCTTCCCACAGCACACTGGGCTAACTTTTCTTTCTTTCTTTTTTAAATAGAGATGGGGGGTCTCACTATGTTGCTCAGGCTGGCCTCAAGTGATTCTCCCACATTGGCCTCGGCCCCCCAAAGTGGTAGAGGGAGCCCCTGTACCTGGTCCCTTTATAGATTTTTTTTTTAAGAGCATCTACTGGCTGGGTGCAGTATCTCATGCCTGTAATCCTAGCACTCTGGGAAGTGGAGGCAGAGGCATTGCTTGACTTCAGGAATTCAAGACCATCCTGAGCAAGAGCAAAACTGTCTCTACTGGGCGGTGCCTATAGCTTAGTGGGTAGGGCGCTGGCCCCATATACCGAGGGTGGCAGGTTCAAACCCGGCCCCAGCCAAACTGCAACAAAAAAATAGCTGGGCACTGTGGCGGATGCCTGTAGTCCCAGCTACTTGGGAGACTGTGGCAAGAAAATCGCCTGAGCCCAGGAATTGGAGGTTGCTGTGAGCTGTGTGATGCCACGGCACTCTACTGAGGGCAATAAAGTGAGACTTTGTCTATACAAAAAAAAAAAAAAAAACTGTCTCTACTAAAAATAGAAAAACCGTAGTCTCAGCTACTGGGGAGGCTGAGGCAAGAGGATTACTCAAGCCCAAGAGTTTGACATTACTGTGAGCTATGATGATGCTCTTCCCAGGGTGACAGAGTGAGCCTCTGTCTCAAAACAAACAGTTGAAAAAAGAATATACTTAACTGTGCTTTGAACTTCTTTCAAAAATAATTTAATTAATGATCCTTAAAAATTTTTGCAAAAATAAAATAAAATAAAAATTTTGCAGCACACCTAAGATCCTCTCACTAAAAATCACTGAAAATCCTGCTTTTATTAAGAGCACCTACTATATGGGAGGCATTGTGCTTGACAATGACGACATTTAAATCACAGCAAACATTTCATGAGCATCTGCTGTGTGCTAGTGCTGTGCTAAGAGGTTGAGATGTGTTCAGTCATTCATTCAACAATTAGCACCCACTATATCCCATGCACTTTGGAAGACTCTGGCAAAGTTATTACATTCGTATTAGATATGATTTGATTGATTTCAATGAAATCATAAACACAGTTGTCTGTAATAAGGATAAAATATGTAAATAAATTTGCAATTCAATCACTCACTTCACAATATTTATTGTGCATTTGTTGTGTACAAAAGAAATTAGACAACTGCCCAAATAAGAAAGGAAGCAATAGGGCAGCAATAGGGTGGCTCAGGGAGTACAATGCCGGCCCCATATACCGGGGGTGGCGGGTTCAAGCCCAGCCCCGGCCAAAACTGCCAAAAAAAGAAAGGAAGCAATAAATGGATAAGGAAGGACACAAGAAGTACAAGGGGATTTAAAGCTAGGAGAGGCCAGGTGGTTCAGGAAAAGCTTTGGGAAAGAGGTGACAAATGAGCTGGGAGGATTTTGTTGTATGGAAAAGTTGTGGGGGCATTTTGAGGTAGTGGGAACTGTCTGAGCAAAGACACGAAGACAGGTGCCTCTTGTTAAATAGTTCCATTAGATGTAACAAAGGACCCATGAAGGGAAAAAGTAGTGGAAAAGTTTCTGCGGTGGGTAGATTATGAGGTCCAGAATGCCAGGGAAGTGATGGGAAGGGAGATGTAGCTGGAGGTTATTGAACCTGTGTAGAGAAGAGGTGGTAGAGGCCAAAACTGGACAGGACAGGAGGGGGAAAGAGAATGAGAGATATTAATGTCCGAGGTGAAATGAATGGGTCCTGATAACCAATGTGTGATCAAAAGGAAAAGAAAGAGCCAACGTATATTTCGGCCTGGATGTGCCACACTTCTTTACAACACGCCCTGAGGCTGGTGCTATTATTAGTCCCATTCAGACATAGGCTTATAGAAGTGAAGTGACTTGCCCAAGGTTAAACACTTAGCAAATGGCAAGAGCCAGGGGTCAAACAGTCTGAGTCCACAGTACATGTTATGCCCTGCAGGGGAGCACAAAAAAGGGTTCAGAGCAGTAAGGGAAGGCTTTGAGGAGGAGGTGACATTGGGAGGGGGTCATGAAGCATAAGTAGGAGTCCTGGTTCGGCGCTCGTGGCTCAGTGGTTAGGGCGATAGCCACATACACAGAGGCAGGCGGGTTGAAACCCGGCCTGGGCCTGCTACGCAACAATGACAACTGCAACAAAAAAATAGCCAGGTGTTGTGATGGGCACCTGTAGTCCCAGCTACTTGGGAGGCTGAGGCGAGAGAATCCCCTAAACCCAAGAGTTGGAGGTTGCTGTGAGCTGTGACACCACAGCATTGTACCAAGGACAACCTAGTGAGACTCTGTCTCAAAAAAAAAGCAGGAGTCCTGGATGAGGGATCAGGAAGAATATTCTGGGCATGTAACAGGCAAAAGGTATGAGACAGCAAAGGCCAGGGGAGAACTAGCCCTCCCAGGGAGCCAAAATTTCTACCTCAAACAGGAGCACAGAGAATGGTGAGAGCAGCAGGTGAAGGTCACTCCTCTCACCATCTTCTACCAGCTAGACTCTGTTCCTACCTGAATACAGAGGCAGGGAACCAGGTCCGTGTGGTTCAAGGTGATGGTCTGTGGCCCCGTCTGTGGGACAAGCAAAAGGGAGTTGGAGAGATATGGTGGAGGAGGAAGATATGGTTGGAGAGATATGATGGAGGAGGAGGGGACAAAGTCAAGGATACCAGGCAGGTAGAAGTTCCTCCACCAATGTGCCCTTGTTTCGGGTGTGTCCTCTTCAAGGGCCCTCTTTGATAATTCACACACATCCTTAACAGGGCATCTGCCCTAGAGTGGGAATGGACTTGGGGTGGAGGAGGCCTCACCAGGTTTCTATCCCACCAGGGCTTTGAGGAGCCTTGGGCCTGCTTCCAGTACAAGGAGAGGCCAAAGCGCTGCTCCTGCGAGACATCCAGCATCAGGCGTACATCATCACCATCTGTAGACACATTGAGCCAGGGCGAGGCTGGGAGGGAGGCAAAGAGAGAGGCCAGCTTAGACTTCCTTCTCTTCTGTATGCCCAAGCCAGGGCCATACCCACCAACTGGGATTAAGTTTCCTTTAAACCCTTTCAACTGGGATCAAGTCTCCTTTAAACCCTTTAGACTGAGAGGCCCTTGGAGGGGAGCCTGTGTTCCCCTCTCAAACCAAACTCTACCCCCAGCAGCTGGCCCAGGGCTGAGTCCTGGAGGCCCCAGTGTGTAGTCTTAGACCAGCTCTTCTCCTTGCTTCTCCCTTTGTAGCCAGAAGTGTCTGTAACCAGTTCCATAAGCAAAAACAATTTTTTATGTTCCTTATGATTCAAACTGCCAGGCTAGTAAGATTTTTTAATTGAGACAGAGCCTCAAGCTGTCGCCCTGGGGAGAGTGTCGTGGCATCACAGCTCACAGCAACCTCCAAATCCTGGGCTCAAGTGATTCTCCTGCCTCTGCCTCCCAAGTAGCTGGGACTACAGGCACCCGCCACAACACCTGGCTATTTTTTGGTTGCAGCCGTCATTGTTGTTTGGTGGGCTGGGACTGGATTCGAACCCGCCAGCTCAGGTGTATGTGGCTGGGGCCTTAGCTGCTTGAGCCATAGGCGCCGAGCCCAGGCTAGTAAGATTGCCTGATCAGAACTTCATAACTTTCTGTTGCACTAATCCATTCCCTTTTGAGTTTTATTTTCCCTCAGAAACAGCAAAGCCTCCTTGCAGCTACAAGATACCACAAAGCCTTACACCACCTGTTTGTCCACAGAAGATAAGTGACACTCCACCACACATTGTGCCCAAGGATCTTATCCCACCTGCTCACAAGGATGAACAAATGACCAATAATAACCTCTAGGTTATTATACGACTAAAATCTCTGCCTGGGAGGGACTTAGCCGCTATTTTTTTTTACCATGGATGTATGTTCTAGCATGCCTTTTCATTGCACTTGCGTGCTCTGAACTCCACTCAAACATGTAAGGATGTTCACTCACTTCGTGCATTATTCATTTCACCTCCAGAAAAAACTCTGACTCCTTTGGTCTGGGAGGCGGATTTGAGCCAGTCCATCCCACTTCCTGGTTAACACATCCTCCACAATAAATCTCCATTCTTCCTTGGCAATCCTGTTGTCTCAGTTATTGGTTTTCTGTGTGCCAAGCAACAGAGGGAACTCCCATTGTAGGTTCTTTTACAATTTGGAGGTTCGTGTGGTATCCATTGCTCATGGCTTAGGGGTCACCGAGTGAAAAAAGACTTTGAAGCCTCCCTAGCAGATGCCCAGCTCAGTTTCTGCTGGAGGTTGGTTCTGGTTTCTCCCCATAGCCAGATTTCACTGTCATCAGTCCCAAACACATCCCTAATTGTCAAAATGGACCTTTAACTTCAGGACATTGACATCTGTGTCTAGACCAGTGGTTCTCAACCTGTGGGTTCCAACTCACAGGAATTGTATTAAAGGGCTGCGGCATTAGGAAGGTTGAGAACCACTGCTCTAGATAAATACCATGCAATAGGCTCGGCGCCTGTGGCTCAACGGGCTAAGGTGCCAGCCACGTACACCTGAGTTGGTGGGTTCGAATCCAGCCCGGGCCCGCCAAACAACAATGACGGCTGCAACCAAAAAATGGCCGGGCGTTGTGGCGGGCGCCTGTAGTCCCAGCTACTTGGGAGGCAGAGGCAAGAGACTCCCTTGAGCCCAGGAATTAGAGGTTGCTGTGAGCTGTGATGCCACAGTACTCTATCCAGGGTGACAGTTTGAGGCTGTGTCTCAAAAAAAAAAAAAAAAAATATCATACAATAGAGAGCTCCTCTTTCAATTTGGGGAATTCCAGTTTGAATTTGGGTTGGAACCCTCAACCGTTAAGGAGAGTAAGACCTCTGACTTTCTATTTGGCTTATTGGGACTACAATCCATTTGGAGTGTGTGTGCTGTCTATGAGAAATAAAAATTTAGTCCCCAAATATAGCCTTTTGGATTACATTCTTCAAAACTGGTTGAATATAGCTATGAGCCTCTGAAAAAGGGAAAAAATGGTATAATTATAGTATGCTTCCTTAATTCAGCTTCAATATGAATTACAACCAAAATGTCATCTATATGGTGTAGAATGATTCTTTAAAAAAATTTTTTTTGGCTCAGCGCCTGTAGCTCAGCAGCTAGGGTGCCAACCACATATACTGGAGCTGGTGGGTTTGAACCCATCCCAGGCCTGCCAAACAACAGTGACAATTACAAGAAAAAATACACAAGTGTTGTGGCGGGTGCCTGTAGTCCCAGTTACTTAGGAGGCTGAGGCAAGAGAATCGCTTAAGCCCAAAAGTTTGAGGTTGCTGCGAGCTGTGACACCAACAGCATTCTACTGAGGGTGACATAGTGAGACTGTTTCAAAAGAAAAAATAAATAAAAATAAAAAAAATAAAATTTTTTTAGAGCCAAGCACAGTTGCTCATGCCTGCAATCTTAGCACTCTGAGAGGCTGAAGTGGGAGGATCTCTTGGGCTCAGGAGTTTAAGACTAACTTGAGCAAAAGTGAGATCCCCATTTTTACTAAAAAATAGAAAACTTAGGGTCAGCACCTGTAGCTCAGCGGCTAGGGCACCAGTCACACACAACAGAGCTGGAGGGTTTGAATCCAGCCCGGGCCTGCCAAACAACAATGACAACTACATCCAAAAAATGGCCAGGTTGGCTTGGCGCCTGTGGCTCAAGTGGCTAAGTACACGTGAGCTGGCGGGTTCGAATCCAGCCGGAGCCCGCCAAACAACAATGATGGCTGCAACCAAAAAATGGCCGGGCGTTGTGGCGGGCGCCTCTAGTCCCAGCTACTTGGGAGGTGGAGGCAGGAGACTCAACCAAAAAATGGCCAGGTTGTGGTGGGTGCCTGTAGTCCCAGCTACTTGGGAGGCTGAGGCAAGAGAATGGCCTAAGCCCAAGAGTTGGAGGTTGCTGCGAGCTGTGGGACGCCACAGCACTCTACCAAGGGCAATAAAGTGAAAATAAAATAATTAAAACAAAGAGAGAGAGATCCCCCTACCTCGGCCTCTCAGAGGGCTAGGATTACAGATGTGAGCAATTGTGCCTAGCCCTAAAAAACAAGAATCATTTAGGTTTTTTTTTTGAGACAAAGCCTCAAGCTATCACCCTGGATAGAGCGCTGTGACATCACTGCTCCCAGCAACCTCCAAAGAGCTCAAGCAAGTCTCCTGCCTCCGCCTCCCAACTAGCTGGGACTAGAGGCGCCCACCACAACGCCCGGCCATTTTTTGATCGCAGCTGTCATTGTTGTTTGGCAGGCCCGGGCTGGATTCGAACCCGCCAGCTCAGCTCAGGTGTACGTGGCTGGCGCCTTAGCCACTTGAGCCACAGGCGTCGAGCCTAAAGAATCATTTAGGGGCGGCACCTGTGGCTCAAGGAGTGGGGCGCTGGCCCCATATACAGGAGGCGGCGGGTTCAAACCCCGCCCCGGCCAAAAACTGGAAAAAAAAAAAAAAATTGGGCGGTGTCTGTGGCTCCTGGGGTAGGGTGCCGGCCCCTTATACTGAAGGTAGCAGGTTCAAACCCAGCCTCTGCCGAACTGCAAAACAGAAAAATAACCGGGCATTGTGGTGGGCACCTGTAGTACCAGCTGCTCGGGAGGCTGAGGCAAGAGAATCGCCTAAGCCCATGAGTTGGAGGTTGCTGTGAGCTGTGTGATACCAGGCACTCTACCGAGGGCGATAACGTGAGACTCTATCACTACAAAAAAAAATAATAATAATAAAGAATCATTTAGGCTGGGTGCAGTGGCTCACACCTATAATCCTAACACTCTGGGAGGCCGAGGCGGGTGAAGCTGACAGATTTGAGACCAGCCTGATGAGCGGCGCCTGGAGCTCAAGGAATAGGGTACCAGACCCATATAGGTTCAAACCTGGCCCTGGCCAAAAACTGCAAAAAAAAAAAAAAAAAGAGACCAGCCGGAGTAAAAAGTGAGACCCCGTCTCTACTAAAAATAGAAAAACTGAGGCAAGAGGACAGCTTGAGCCCAAGAGTTGGAGTTTGCTGTGAGCTATGACACCACAGCGCTCTACTGAGCCACAGGCACTGCCCATTAAAAGACTTTTTAGGGCGGTGCCTGTGACTCATTGAGTAGGGCGCCAGCCCCATATACCGAAGGTGGTGGGTTCAAACCCGGCTTCAGCGGAACTGCAAAACAGAAAAATAGCCGGGCGTTGTGGCGGGCTCCTGTAGTCCCAGCTGCTCAGAAGGCTGAGGCAAGAGAATCGCCTAAGCCCAGGACTTGGAGGTTGCTGTGAGCTGTGTGATGCCACAGCACTCTACGGAGGGCGATAAAGTGAGACTCTCTCTCTACAAAAAAGAAAAAAGACTTGAAAACGGAAAAAAAAAAAAAAAGACATTTTAGCTATTGAAGGAAAACTGATGATGCCCCCATACTGGGCCTCCCAGGTGTACACAAAGCCTTTTCCTTTGTTCATCCAAGAAAGACAAGGGATTGGACTCAGGGTATTAACTCAAACTTTGGAGGCTAATAAGCAACCGGTGGCCTATTTCCCTAAACAATCAGATGTAGTGGCGAAAGGGTGGCCCACTTGTTTGAGAGCAGTTGCTGCTACTTGTGATATTTTACAAGAAGCTGAAAAGTTTACCCTTGGACAGCCAGCAACTGTTCACATGCATGTCTCCCCTCCTAGAACAGAAGGGGGGCCATTGGTTAACATTAGGCTACTCTCTTCAATAATCCTAACGCAACTCTAAAGACAGTGTCCACCTTAAATCCCACCATCTTGCTGCCTGTGAACTCTCACTCCCTTGTCCATGTTTACATTCAAATGATCGGCCAAGTATATTCTAGCCACCTGGATTTGACTGAGCAGCCCTTAAAAGACTTGGATGAAGAGTTCCTTATAGATGGGAGCAGTTTCATAGCACACAGAACAAAGTTGGGTGTGCTACGGTTACCAGCCAACAGGTATTGAGGCATAAGCCCTACTCTCTGGGATTTGAGAAGATAATTCATCACATTGACTAGGGCCCTATATCATGAGAAAAATAAGTATATCAACACTTAGACTGATTCTAAGTCTGCCTTTATGGTAATACATGCTCATAGAGGTATTTAGAAAGAACGAGGATATCTTGCTTCTAAAAGTAAAGAAATTAAATACCTCAGATTCTTCAATTATTAAACATAGTTTTATTACCTAAGGAAGTAGCCATCATACACTGCTGAGGACATCAAAAAGCAGCCATTCATACTGTGAAAGGAAATACTATGGCAGATTTGATGGCCAAAAAAAAAAAGCAGTTCAACATTGCCAGGCATTGTAACAGCCGCCTGTAGTCTTGGGAGGCTGAGGCAAGAGGATCACTTAAGCCCAAGAGTTTGACATTGCTGTGAGCTGTGATGCCATGGCACTCTATCCAGGGAGACAGCTTGAGGCTCTGTCTCAAAAAAAAAAAAAAATAATAATAATAATAATAAAGTAAAATAAATAAAAATAAATAAAAAAGATTTAGAGAGTTAAAAAATGGGAATTCTCAAAGTATAATAATCAAAATTGGCTCACAACATGGAAGAGAAAGTCCACCTTCCTGAAACTCTTGTCAGATCAGTGCTTAAGCAGATTCATCAAAGTGCCCATTTTGGATGAGATGCCACTTTACGACATACACAGCCCCAAATCCCCAGCTTTGGGTTATGTTTTGGCTTAAAAAATAACCCAATGCCTCCCAGCCACCCCTAAGAAAGAACTATAATAGAGAAGTCTTCCCAAGGGAAAACTGCAAATAGACTTTACCATGATGCCCTGATTTCTGGTTTGCTGACTTTTTCAGGATGGGTTGAAGCTTACTCCACCAGGACTAAAAATGCATCAGAAGTCACGAAAGCCCATTTAAATAAATTATTCCTAGGCAGGGCTTCCATTAACTCATCAAAGGAATAACAGAGCAGCCTTCATTGCCAAAATCATCTAAAAAATATCAAGATTTGAAAAATTCACTAGAAATCACATTCATCTTAGAGAATCCGTCTGTGGGGAAAACCAAACAAATAAAAAGGCTCTCTTTTTACCTTTTATTGGGAGAACTCAAAATAATACACAAAGAAGACTCTCCAAAATTTGTCATGATACCAACTTAACTAGCCATGAATGATGGCACAAGGCCAAGTTAAGAGGATTGCTTGAGCTTAGGAGTTCAAGACCAACCTGAGTAACAGTGAGATACATTCTCTACTAAAAGTAGAAAAATTTGGCAGGGCCCGGTGGCTCACGCCTGTAATCCTAGCACTCTGGGAGACCAAAGCAGGTGGATTGCCCGAGCTCACAAATTCAAGATCAGGCTGAACAAGAGCAAGACCCCCAATCTCTAAAAATAGCCAGGTGTTGTGGCAGGTGAGGCAATAGAACCTCTTGAGCCCAAGAGATTGAGGTTGCTGTGAGCTCTAATGCCATGGCACTCTACCAAGGGCATCAAAGTGAGATTCTGTCTCAAAAAAAAAAAAAAAAAAAATTTAAACCTACTGTTACCCAAAAATGGCTCTATAAACTTTCAAACAGGATCAGGCACTGTTTGTGTACCTCTTGGATATATTTTTGTCTGTAGACACAAAGAAAAAACTTCTTGGGCTTATGATTGCTTAAGCAGTTGGACAATGAGGGACACTCAGACTTCTCACCACTCCCTTCTTAGTCCATAACAGATCTGGAGTTGCTCACTGAACCAGTTCCCTAAAATTGTTTTCATGAATAACTAGGGAAATTTTAGAAAGAGACTCCATCTAGAGAACCCCAAAACAGTATCTCCAAGGTGGAATCCCAGATAGAGATGTCTACTTCTTTGGACACACCCTGCTACCATGGTAGAGAATGGCAGCTCATCAGCCTATCTATAACCTTGAGACATACATGTTGATTAAAATTAGGCAGGTGCTCGTCATGGTTTTTCATGAGTCAAGGTTTCACTTTCACTCAGACAAGCCTTGAGCAAAAAATAGAAAAAATTAGCCAGATGTAGTGGATAGTCCCAGCTACTTGGGAGGATGAGCCAGGAGAATCTCTTGAGCTCAGGAGTTTTGAGGTTGCTGTGAGTTATGGAGAAGATACTGCACTCTAGCCAGGGGAACAGAGTGAGACTCTGTCTCAAAATAAAATAAAATAAAAAATAATAGAATAGAATAGTAAAATAAGCAGTAAAGGGGAAAGGCTAAATTTCAAGATCCTAGAAAGAACAAATACCCTGAGGAATCCAAGAGAACAAATCTCCCATTCTAAGATCATCTCTTTTAACCGAATGCTACAGTGAAGTTTGTTTTCTAATTTTAATTAACATGTATTTCTGGGCGGCACCTGTGGCTCAAAGGAGTAGAGCGCTGGCCCCATATGCCAGAGGTGGCGGGTTTAAACCCGGCCCCAGCCAAAAACTGCAAAAAAATTAAAAAAAAAAACATGTATTTCCACTTTCTGGGAGGCTGAGGAGGGTGGACTGCTTGAGCTCAGGAGTTGAGACCCACCTGAACAAGAGTGAGACCCCTATCTCTAAAAATAGCCAAGCGTTGTGACAGGCGCCTATAGTCCCAGCTGCTTGGGCAAAGCAGGTGGATTGCCCGAGCCTTGAGGCAAGAGAACTGCTTAATGCTTAAGCCCAAGAGTTTGAGGTTGCTATGAGCTGTGACACCATCTCAGGGTGACTGAGTGAGATTATTTCCATTTCTGTGGAGGTAATTATACAAAGGATGGTCTCAAACTCCTGAGCTGAAGTGATCCTTCCACTTTGGCCTACCAGAGTGTTATATTACAGGTGTGCGCCACTGTGCCCAGGCAATACATATTTTCTTGATTTATCTCATGACAAACATATAAATTAAATGCAGATTAAAATGTTCTTTCAAAGCAATAGACAAAAGCAATCAAGTAATGGTATTAGAGACATTCAGTCACCTATGATTCACGAGTACTTTCAACAGCAGGCTCAACATTTTCATTCCTCAAACCCCAAGTAGGCCTCATTTCAACAGGAAGTAGCCAGATCATTAGACACCTGACTCCCCAAGATTGAGCACTAAACAAAGAGAAGGGGGAAAGTGTAACTGACTCCATAAGCAAAAACACCTTTGTATAGTAATTATGTTTTAAGTTTCCAGACCAGTCAGATTTGCTGACCAGAACTTTTGTAACTTTCTGTTGCACTGATCTGTTCTCTTTTGAGCATTTCCCACCAGAATCTGCAGAACCTACCTGCAGCCACGAGATAACCATAAGGCCTTACACTATCTGTCCACAGAGGGCCAGGTAAGTGACACCCCACCACAGATCACGCCTAAGGGCCCACTAAGCAACCTACTCCTTGCATCTCACCTGTGCACAAGGATGAATAAATGACCGATAAGACCCACTGGCTAATTATACTACTAAAATCTCTGCCCTGGGAGGACTTGCCTGCCATTTTTTTATAGTGCAATTTTTTTATGTTCTAACATGCCTTCTCACTGCGGCTGCGTGCTCTGTGCTCCACCCAAACATGTAAGGATGCTCACTCACTTTGTGCATTATCCATTTCACCTCCAGGAAAGACCTGACCCCACTGATTAGGGAGGCGGATTTGACACAGTCCATTCCTCCCACCTTCCAGCTGGCACATGCTCCACAATAAATCTCCTTTCTTTCTGGACAATTCTCATTGTCTCAGTAATTGGCTTTCTGTGTTACAAACAACAAAGAGATCCCTCCTCTGTTCCTTAACAGATTCTATAACCTCTTTTAAATAATTTTCCTCTGCTTACAGCTGTGACCTTTCTAACCTCCTCTCCTAGAACTCATGTCTTAGATTGCTCTGCTGCAGACACACTGGCCTCCTTGCGGTTACTGAAATGCATCTGATACACTCCCGGCCCCAGGCCCTCTCTGCACTGGAGCCGACTGAACTCAGATACTCACCTGGCTCTTCCCTCTCCTCCTTAAGGTCTTTGAGCGAGGCCATTCCTGACCACTGCAAGTTCCAACCTTCCTACCTCCTTTCCTTGAATTTTCTCCTTAGCTCTAACAACCATCTAACTCCTTGTATACTTCATATCTCGGGTGTGCTTCCCCCTCTCTCCAACCCCAACTCCCAGCTCCATGAGGACAGGGATTTTTATCAGCTTTGTTTACTGATTTATCTCCAGTGTACAGGGCCATGCCTGGCATAGAGCAATTAACAAATACTTGTTGATAAATGAACCAGTATCTACCGAATGAATGAAACAATGATATGCATAGTGTGGGGCAGCACCTGTGGCTCAGTGGGTAGGGTGGTAGGTTTAAACCCGGCCCCAGTCAAACTGCAACAAAAAATACCCAGGCGTTGTGGCGGACGCCTATAGTCCCAGCTACTCAGGAGGCTGAGGCAAGAGAATCGCCTAAGCCCAGGAGTTGGGAGGTTGCTGTTAGCTGTGATGCCACAGCACTCTATCAAAGGCGATAAAGTGAGACTATATCTCTAAAAAAAAAAAAAAAAGAAAGAAAGAAAAGAAATGCATAGTGTGTATCTGTGTTTTCAAAGCTCTGGTACTTAGGCTTGGTGCCTGTGGCTCAAGCGGCTAAGGCACCAGCCACATACACCTGAGCTGGCGGGTTCCAATCCAGCCCGGGGCCCACCAAACAACAATGATGGCTGCAACCCAAAAGTAGCTGGGCGTTGTGGCAGGTGCCTGTAATCCCAGCTACTTGGGAGGCGGAGGCAGGAGACGCGCTTGAGCCCAGGAGTTGGAGGTTGCTGTGAGCTGTGTGACGCCACGGCACTCTACCGAGGGTAATAAAGTGAAACTGTCTCTACAAAAAATAGCTGGGCGTTGTGGTGGGCACCTGTGTTCCCAGCTACTTCGAGGCTGAGGCAAGAGAATCACCTAAGCCGAAGCATTTGAGATTGCTGTGAGATGTGATGCCATGGCACTCTACCCAGGTGACAGCTTGAGACTGTCTCAAAAAAAAAAAAAAAAAAGGGCGGCGCCTGTGGCTCAGTGGGTAGGGCGCTGGCCCCATATACCAAGGGTAGCGGGATCAAACCCGGCCCTAGCCAAACTTCAACAAAAAGCAAAAGTAGCCAGGCGTGGTGGCGGGCGCCTATGGTCCCAGCTACTCAGGAGGCTGAGGCAAGAGAATCGCCTGAGCCCAGGAGCGGGAGGTTGCTGTGAGCTGTGACGCTACGGCACTCTACCGAGGGTGATAAAGTGAGACTCTGTCTCTACAAAAAAAAAAAACAAAACACTAAAGCAAAACAAACAACAAAAACTATATCCAAACAGTGCACGGGGAAAAAACAGAACTTTGACTTTTTTGCTCTTATTTCAGGTTTAATATAATTTTAATTTTGATATATGGGGAGGGAACCAAAATCTTGACAATGCTTTGGGCCTTCCCACATCCCTGTAACTAACAAACGTTTGTTACATGCCACAAGACTGTCATCTTTATATGTCCATTGCCTAGCAGAGTAGCAACTACTGCAGTTCATATGTTAGGAATGAATAAATGAATATGCCCTGTAAGCTTCTGGGACGTGGCAGCCCAGATCTGAAGCAGACCCTGCCCCTCCCGCCTCCCAGCCCACGGGCCCTAGCCCCTACCCCAGCAGCTGTGGATGCTGTTCCGGACTTCCAGCCCCCTGCAGTCTGGGGAGAGATCACAGAAAAGCCTCTAGTGGGGCTGGGGGGCCAAGGAAAGAAGAGGGGCAATCACATCCACAAGGTGCTCTGGGAAGGGATCACTGTCTCCGAAATACCACCCACATCTCTCCAGTGCAAAAAGCACCTTCCCCAGGGGCTGGAAAGCCGCATCACCCCGGAGGAGAAGACCCATCACCCAAGAGAGAAGGCCCAAGGGACTGCCTCTGGGAAGTGAGCTCAGACCCCTGCCTGAGAATGGATGGGACGAGGAATAGGGTGAAAGTGAGCAGGTGTGGAGTGGCAGAGGCAGAGAAACTAGGGGAGGCCAGGACTTGTGTCCCCTGGGGCTCTGTGGCCACTTACCAGGCAGCTGTTGTGTGAGGTTGAGTTCCTTCTGATACCTGGGCTGAGTGTAGGACCAGATTCGCACCTCACCCCCAAGGGCAGCCTCAAAGCAGTCAAATACTACAGAGCCCTGTGAGGAGAGGGGTGGGGGACAGCTGGTGGTGCAGGGCTGCGAGGTCATCTCTGTGGACCACACTGCTCCCCGCCCCCCAGTGAGGAGCAGTGTGGTCCACTGACTATGTTTATACTGTATAACCTAAATCTACCATTCAATTTTTCCTGTGAAGGTCCCAATTCAAAAGCAAACATCCCCAGTAAGGTTAAACTTGAGTCTCTGCCCCCACCCCTGCTGTCCTGGATCATCTGGCCAAAGCTAAGGAGATGAGACATCTCGGTACAAATGTGGGACGCTCCTCTCCACAGAAGTGGTTCTTACACCCAGTGCCTCCCTGGTCCTCACGATTGCCTTGTGAGGTGGGCCAAACAGATGTTCTGTCAGTCAACAATTTTCCAGATAAGAGGACATTGGCTGGGGGTTAGAGCTTTGAGAAGTCAGAGGATTGGAGTGATTTGGGCCCAGTGGGAGAACAGATCTTCCAACCACATGAGGCCTGCTGCGGCAGGGAATAGCCCCAGCATCCTGCATCACAGGATGTGTGGCAGGGCTCTTTCGCTAGTCTAAGAGTCCAGTAAAGTGTATCCAGCCCACAGACCACCCCTCCCCAAGCCTCAGTTTCTCTATCTGGAAAATGAGAGTAATAATACAGGTAATGTCCAGTTTGTGTGGTAGTTTTGAGAATTACAAAAGAAAGGGGAAATTAAATTTATTGAGACCCTTTAGCGCTGGACATCATACCAGGTATTTTACAAGTATCAAGTCGTTTAATTCTCACAATAGCCATATAGGGTAGAACTATTTTTTTTTTAATTTTTCTTTTTTGAGAGACAGAGTCTCATTTTGTCACCCTCGGTAGAGTGCCGTGGCATCATAGCTCCTAGCAACATCCAGCTCTTGGGCTTAGGCGATTCTCTTGCCTCAGCCTCCCAAGTAGTGAGTAGCTGGGACTATAGACGCCCACCACAACACCCAGCTAACTATTTTTATTTTTTAAGTAGTCAACAGGATGAGGTGTGAATCTGGTGCTACACTTTGCCCAGGTCAACAGACATTTCACAAATAACCAATAAGCAGGTGAAAAAGTGCTCAAATTCATCAATCATCAGAGATGTACAAATTACAACCACAATGATATACTACTACTACACACGTAGAATGGCTAAAATTTACAATTAAAACACCAAGTACTGGCATAGATGAGAACCAAGTGAAACTCCTGTACACTGTTGAAAGGAATATGAAATAATAGAATCTGAAAAAATGCTTGATTTCTCACTATGTCAAACATATGAGATTGGATTCTTCTTCTTTTTTTTTTTTTTGTTTTTATTTCTTTTTTTCTTGAGACAGAGCCTCAAGGTGTCACCCTGGACGGAGTGCTGTGGCATCATAGCTCACAGCAACCTCCGATTCCTGGGCTCAAGCGAGTCTCCTGCCTCTGCCTCCCAAGTAGCTGGGACTACAGGCGCCCGCCACAACGCCTGGCCATTTTTTGGTTGCAGCCATCATTGTTGTTTGGTGGGCCCAGGCTGGATTTGAACCCGCCAGCCCAGGTGTACGTGGCTGGTGCCTTAGCCCGTTGAGCCACAGGCGCCGAGCCTTTTTGTTTTATTTTTATTTTTATTTTTTTGAGATTGGATTATTCTTATCTCCATTTTACAGACAGAAAAACTGAGGCATAAAAGCCTGAAAGACCTTGTCACCGCTCTGATCAGTATCAGGACCTAAAGAGTCAATGCATGTAGAAGTGTTTTATAGATTTCATGTTTAGAGGGTGGTTGTTATCATTATTTGCATACCACAGACTGACCAGGCTGCACAAGAGCAGCAGGGACTTGGACCTCCAGCAGGACGCAGCGTGTAGTAGGGTAACCCTGGAAGGAGAGCACGACTTGGGCCTGGAGAGAGGCTGTGAGAACAGGGCAGGCTCAGTCAGGCCCAGGGGCCTCGAGAAAGGCCCTGACAAGGAACTGTTGGGCCAGCCGGGTTCTCCTCACCATTCCTAGACTTCTCAAGCTCTTGGTCAGCTGCTCCTCCATACTTTTCCTCCTCATCAGGCTCTTCCCAGTGCCCTAGGAGAACCCAAGAAGAAGGCCCAGGTGAGGTCGCTGCTCTGGGGTAGCTTTCACCCTGGCTTCCTTCCAGAAAACCCAGTGCTGGAAACCAGGTGCAGGCCTGGGGAGACCAAGCTGGCTGGGGGTCCTTTAGCAAGTGTCCTCCAGGAGTACACTGAGCACTGCCTGACAGACCCCCAAGTCCTCAAGCCCGTCCTGGGCACTAGCACATGTGCACACCCATTGTCACAGGATGACCCACTCACCATGCACAGCCAAGTGGACAGCCACACGCACACAGAGGTCGCAGTCGGTTTCCTGGTGGCACCTCAGCACCAACTCTGTCTGCAGGTGGGTGGGCACCAGCACCGGCCCCAGGGCAGGCACGATGCTTCCAGGCAGGCAAAGCATGTCACCATCTGTGTGTGGAGGGGGAGGTGCGAACCGAAGCTGTCCAAAACCCAGAGTTTAGCAGCACCTGACACCTCCAGAGGGTCAGGGAGCTTGGCTCTTCCTGGGCTGAGGCTGGGTAGGGAGGGCACGGGACTGGGATAGTTATCCTCCCTTCAGCTAACTTGGGAAGTTATTTCCTCTATACTCACCCCAGAGGTGGCAGGAGAGGCCCTGGGAAGGAGAGAAAGGAGTCAGAGCTTATGCCCTCAAATCTAAGCATCTTTCTCTGTCTGAGACACTTGCCCACCTCCTTCTGGGGCTACTTATTCCAAGCCCCTCCCAGAAGACAGATCCAGCTTTTCCCTCCTCCCCACTCCTCTCTGCTCCCATCAGTACCAGACAGACCAGCCTGGGCAGTTCTGGTGGTAGCAGCAGTGACAGGAGCCAGGCTGGGGCTTTGCTGGGCCGAAGACTGAACCCTAAGCCTTCCCTGATCCTCCCAGGTTCCCAGACTCACCGGGGAGCAATGGGCAGCGTCCTGAGGCTCCACAAGCCTCTCCAGGGAGAAGACCACAGGGCTCCGGCCCAGTGCCAAGGACAGCAAGAACCAGGGCACAGGCATCTTCCAGGGGCCAGGCAGCACCAAGGCCTGAGGCCCTGTTCTGCCCCCCCGAGGGGGGGCAGACACCCCACCCCTGACTCCTCTCAGCCCCGTGTCTGTGGGTGACAGGGGCCAGAATCCCTCCCCAGCCTCTGGAGTCCCAGGGCTGGACAGCCTGTGCACTCCCTCTGCTAGGAGTCCTAGTCTCGGTCCAGCTCCAGCCCAGAGTGCTTTCGCTTTGGCTCCCAGCAGGCAGCGGCTGTTCCCGCCCCAATTCCAGTCCCTCCCACCAACACCAGGCCTGGGAGCCAGCAGCCTTGGACTAGGATGGTGGTGGCCTTGTCTCCTCCTTCTTTGGGTCTCCTCCTCCTCTGCTGACACCTGAATGGGAGGGGCCCCTAGGGGAGGCATCTTGGGTGAGTAAGGCAGCTCTTGCCCTGGGAATCCCTGAAAAGGACTCTGACTTAGTGCACCCAGGGCCTGGGCGGTCTGGCATTCCTGCTTCTGATGTGACCTTTAGACCTAGGCCCTGGGATCCTGGGACCCAATGGGCTCCCTCTTACTGAGTGTTCCAAGTCCCCTCACACACTTGCCTGGGCTTTAGTGATCCTTTATGGGACAGGAGAAAAGCAGGGCCAAGGGGCACAAGAAAGTGGACTTTTCCCCACTCCCTGACTTAGGCTCAAGAGTGGTATGGAGAGAAGAGACCCAAGACCCAGAGACAGGCAGACAGAGGTTGTGCAATGGACACATCGCCTATCTAAGCTTCTGTTTTTACCTCTCTTCTCATGGAAGAATCACAGCTAGGACCAAAGAGACTGCCCCCTCCTTTGCCTTTGGGAGGCGCTGCTAGTGAGAATGGGAGGGCTGCTATGCGGGTGTGGACCCGGGGGATCTGGGCCCACTGACACCTGACAACCCCCAGGCAGCCACACCAGAGAAGCACATTGCATTCCTTAGTTTATCTACAGTGTTCGCCTTTATTCCTCTGGCTGGATCTTAGTCTCCTCTGCCCCTCCCTTTTGTCCTAACCACCCAAAGCCAAAGTCTCTTTCCCCGGGTCACCCCTCGTTCCTCTCTGGGCAGGGCCCCGGTATGGGAAAGGGAGCTGCCTAGCCCTCCAAGGGATTTTCTCCCAAACTCCCTGGAGGGACCTTCATTCAGAGCTAACATAGCTCCTGCCTCCTCTACCCCTCCCCCCATCTCTCCGGCCAGGGCTTGAGAAAACGCAGACCGCTCCCTGGCTGGAGTTTTGGACAGAGGATGTGGGAAGGTCGCCCTTACTCATCACAGGAATCGGAGATGCTCTCGGTAAAGAGTGACGTTGGCGCCTGTGGCTTAAGTGGCTAAGGCGCCCCCAATATACACCTGAGCTGGCAGGTTCAAATCCAGCCCGGGCCAGCCAAACAACAATGACGGCTGCAACCAAAAAAGAGCCGGGGGTTGTGGTGGGCGCCTGTAGTCCCAGCTACTTGGGAGGCGGAGGCAGGAGACTCGCTTGAGCCCAGGAGTTGGAGGTTGCTGTGAGCTGTGATGCCACGGCACTCTACCCAGGGTGACAGCTTGAGGCTCCGTCTCAAAAAAATAAAAAATTGAAAAAAGGAGTGACTCCCTAGTGACTCCTAAAGGCAGGGTAAGTGTGAGGAGGAGGCCGGATACTCGTGGCGGAGGGGCTGGGACTCCCCGGCTGAGCAGCGGGAATGAGCCACTAGTCCTCAGGCGGGACCCGGAGGGCTCCAGGGTGGGGGATCATTCCGGGGATCCAGCCAGTGCCCTCGCGCGGAGACGGTAGACGTCCGGGACGGCGGGGAGTTCTGCTCAGCCTTGGTCAGCAAGTCCGGCGGCCTCGCGTTCGAGCTGGCGGCACAGCTCCAGGCGGCCCCGCATGCACTGGCTCGGCCCGAGGCGACCCCAGCTGGTGGCTTCGGTGGAAAGTTGAGCGTCCAGTGCCCGCAGCAGGCGCGGCAGGTCGCGCAGCAGACGGTAGCGTGGCAGGGCGCGCAGAGGCGGGGGGATGTCGCCCTTGGCGCAGAGGCGGCTGAAGTAAGCCAGGAGCAGCAGCGGGCGCGGGGTGGCGCGGAGCAGGGCACGGGGGTCGGGGCCGCGGGCCGGGTTGGCGCCAGCGCCGCTCCACAGCAGCAGCACCGTGCCCTGCTCCCGCGTCACGCGCGCCCGCGCCGCCCAGAGCCACGGCAGCGGGCCCAGGCGCGCCACGCGCCTCCCCTCCCACAGGTCCACGATCACGTCGCGTCCGCCGCCCAGCGCGGCCCGCAGCAGCTCGGCCAGCGCTCCCACCAGGCGCCTCTGCGCCTCGGAGTCCGCAGCGTGCAGGAGCAGCACCGGCCGCGCTCGGCCCGGGCCTGGGGTGGGAGCAACAGATGAATGGGGTGGGGGGTCTGGGAACAGCCTGGCCCTCACCGCCCCTGGCCTCTAGGCTACACCGTAGGGTGCCTCCCCTACTTATTTGCCCTGGGGGTTGGTACCCAAAGCAGCCCCAGCCCATGGGGTGTACGTGGGCTAATTCCGGAGCAACGGCACTAGGCTTGGTAAGCGCGCAGCAGGCTGGATTTCCACACCCGCCACTCTTGTCCAGAGTCTTTGTTCAGTGACAGCCTGCATGGAGGTACCTGAGGCTCACCCCTTGGGTGGCGGAGATTGGGTGCAGTGGCAGTGAAGTCCTTGGGCTACTAGCCAAGGACCTGGTCTGAATGCCCAGGTTACCCGCAGGTGAATTTACCTGACAGCGGGCGCCAGAGGGAGAGAACCAGAAAAACGGCCAGTAGGGTGGTAAGGGCCAGCAGTGCCAGGATCAAGAGCCCCAGGTGTCTGTGAGAGACTGAGTCAAACAGATGAGGCCAAGCCCAGCTCCCCAGTGCCCAGCCTCCCTCTGGCCATCTCTCCCCAACGAGAACTCACCATCGGGACACAGGCGCTGCTTCCAGGCAAACTGAACATCTGACCTCCACACCTGAAGGGCACAGAGCCCCCCAGCCCTGTGAGCCAGGGTATCCCCTCCTTGCAGGAGGAGTTGAATAAGGCATAGGAGCGGGATAAGAACTGGAGAAGAGGAGGATGTCCCACAGGCTAGGGAATTCCTCCAGTGCAGGGTTTGTGTCTGCTCCAGCTCTCACCCTGGCACAGAACAGGTCAAGGGTGACAAACACTAGTGTGACAAATGCCAAATTCAAAAAGTAAACTCATAAAGTTGGTCAGGGCTGCTGTAAGGCTCTGGGGAGCACAGGCCTTGATTAAAACACCCAGACACCACGGAGCCCCAGGCCGTTGCCACAATGCCAGAATGCAGAAACAGAGGACCAGATTTCTGATTTTTCAAGAGAAGCCAGAAATCCAGCTTTGTGTATATATGTACACGGTCTAATTCCAAGGTCAAACATTGTGCTGGCCAAATCAAACATTTTTATAGGTGAGATTTTTTTTTTTCCAGTTTTTTTTTTTTTTTTTTTTGGCCAGGGCTGGGTTTGAAGCTGCCACCTCTGGCATATGGGGCTGGCGCCCTACTTACTGAGCCACAGGCCCTGCCCTATAGGTGAGATTTTTCACATGAGCCACCAGTCCCAGGGGTCTATATGCAAAGTAAGGGTAGGATTCCTTACCAGAACACAGCCCCCTGGCCTCAGGAAGGGAATGATGAGGTCCAGTGTCACTGGGCTTGAGTCCTGGGTCTGCAGGAACAAAGAGCAAAGTGATTCTCCCCATGGAGACCAATCTAGCAGTGTCCAGTCTCTGAGTCTTTGCCCATGCCATTCCTCCTCACGTCCCATCCTACCCAGGCTTATGGCCAAGTGCTACCTCTGACAGGAACACTTCCCCAGCCATTCCAGCTCCCACAGATCTTTCCCAGATCTCAACTCCTGCTATCATCAGATACTTGTCAGCAAAGAGACTCGGGGTGCCTACTCGGTGCCAAGCCCTGATGAAAGAAGGCAGGCACAGGCCTTGTCTTTGGCCTCCAGCAGCTCACGAACCAGGGACGCTAATAATCTGCTGCCTCCCTTCACTCTGCTATACAACTGAAGAGGTATATGCTGTCCCCTGAAAAGAGGATAAGGAGTGGAGTCAGGAGACCTCGGTTCAGGCTTAACTATTGCCTTTGTAGCCCCTAGCTGTGTGGTCTTTGCATGGAAATAGATTGCCTGCACCCCCCCCCAGCCTCAGTTTCTTCATTTGTATATGGGGGGCATAATAAACTTTATTTTACTGAGTCATTGAGGGCATCAAATGGGAATGTGCATGTGAACATTCTTTATAATAAACTGTAGTGTATATCTATTAGTAGCAGCTGTTATTAGAGTTAACTCCTTAAGGGCAGAGACTGTGTTATATAGTTTTCATGTATCTTCCAGGGCCTAATATAGGTGGTACAGAGTAGGCACTCAATGCATGCTGAATTGGACAGAATTAGTTGCTATCTGTTTGCAGGCAGAATGTGGGTCCACCCTGTGTTCTGAATGCTGGTTAGGAAGTTAACCACAGTCTCCATCTGTCAGGAACACCTTTCACCCCCAACCCCAAACTTGCACCTGCCTAAGAACCCATTCTTCCACCAGTTTGTGATATAGTGGCTCTCAAATCACGGTTGTCCATGAAGGCAGTCTTTTCTCAGCTCATAGACAGAAATAAGTCAACGGATTTAGGTCTCAAGTTTAGGTTATCCCAAGACTTTATCTTAAATCTTTTTTTTTTTTTTGTGGTTTTTGGCCAGGGCTGGGTTTGAACCCACCACCTCCGGCATATGGGGCTGGCGCCTTAAACTCCTTTGAGCCACAGGTGCCGCCTGACTTTATCTTAAATCTTAAGCATGAAAAAAAAAAAATCTTAAGCATGGGGCAGCGCCTGTGGCTCAGTGGGTAGGGCACCAGCCCCATATACTGAGGGTGGTGGGTTCAAACCCGGCCCCAGCCAAACTGCAATAAAAAATAGCCGAGTGTTGGGCGGCGCCTGTGGCTCAAAGGAGTAGGGCGCCGGGCCCAATATGCCGGAGGTGGCGGGTTCAAACCCAGTCCCAGGCCAAAAACTGCAAAAAAAAAAAAAGCCAAGTGGTGTGGCAGGTGCCTGTAGTCCCAGCTACTCGGGAGGCTGAGGCAAGAGAATTGCCTAAGCCCAAGAGTTGGAGGTTGCTGTGAGCTGTGATGCCACAGCACTCTACCGAGGGCGATAAAGTGAGACTCTATCTCATAAAAAAGAAAAATCTTAAGCATGACTTGGTCTAAATCTTAAATGTTTGCTATCGCCTGTCTGCTTGGGACCCCTCACAGAATGCAAAACAAGTTAGCAGCAAATGAGCATTTAAAAAAGAACTGGAAAGAGCTAAGTCATGCTTAGTCAGCTTGGTGCTGTGATATTGTGGGTGTTTTTTATTGTGGTTTTTATATCAGATACAATGAAGAAAGTCTGCTAATCGTACTGTTCCTAGTCCATATAACAGGGTTAAATCTGTCAGTAGTTTACAGTGTTGTGCAAAGGCCACTTCAGTTTTGGGGGGCTCTGCTTCCTAAGACAGAGAACAGCACAGGTGCCTACGGAGGCAGAAGAGTATTGGCAGAGGACAGCTGAGATCAAGCAAAGGCAGCAGTTAGGGTAGGCTAGGGAATAGCTGGGTGTGGGAGGGCTATTCCCTTGCCTCTGTTATTCCTATTAATTCAGAAACGGAAAGGATTAGAAGCTGCCCCCTTGAGATCCCACTAGCTGACAGAGGAGCCAGCTGAACCAAGGCTGATCAAGTAAATAAATTAACCAGTTAATAGAAATCAGGGATTTGTTTGCCTACACCTGCCCAGGGTCTGTCTCAATGAGGTGACAAGGAAATTGAGGGCTGCGTTCTAAGCAAAAGGACATAGTGGGGGTAAAGCCCTCACTAGGCCATACCTGGCTGACGCTGTACACAGGGGGCACCAAGGTGTCCTGCCCCAAGCCTGGGTGGCTCCAGGCAGCACTGAAGGTGGCATGCATCCTCGAGGAGAAGTGAAGGATCAGCTGCTGGGCCTGGGTATCCATACTCACTTTCCAGGACGTGAGAGACCCTGTTTTTGGGAATCATGTGATAGGAGCTGGGGTGCAGTTGACCAGAAACTCAGGGCTGGGCTAGAGTTGGTCACAGTTGCCTAAGGGTAAAATGGGGGCAGGGAATCTTAGCCCAGGTCAATTATTGGCTCACCAGTCTGCTGGGGGCATTCAACGTGGCTGCTGTTTCCAAAAGAGAACTGGGAAAAACAGGAGTAGCAAGTCAGCAGGCTCCAGGCAACACCCACTCCCTTCACCATCTCCTTCTCACCCATTGTACCTTGAAGCAGAGCTGGGGGTGCAAGTCCACCTTCTCCAAAACATACCACTTAGGGAGAGAGGAAAGTTAGGGAGAAAATCTCTGGGCCCCAGACCAGCCCACCCCAGTCCTGGGGGTTCTGTCCTCACCCCCTCTGACTCTTGAGCCGTGGCATTGGGGAGGTCTTCACAGGAGGTGTGCCAGTCCTGTTTCTGGCAGAGGGAGGCCTCCAGCTTCAGTGGACAGCGGAGTGTCAAGGCCATGACCATCTGATTGTGCTGGCTGTAGTCAGTAAAATGCACTGATTTCCAGAAGTCGGAGCCATCTGGACGAGTGTCAGGGTCAGTGAGTGAGGCCTCAGCCCTGCCTCAGGGTCACCTCGCTGCCCACACCCCCATGGCAGCTGGAGATGACATTTGTGAAAGTGCCGAGCATGGTTCCTGGCCAGAATAGGTAATAAATGAGCATCCCGTCTCCATCCCCTTTTATTACCATATTATACAGCTGTCTCCTCTTCTTCCCAGGCCTCCATTCTGTCCAACTTCTTTGCTTTCCCAGAAGCTCCTCTTGGAACTAGGTATGACTTCTCCCCTCTCTCCTTTCTAAGTCCCGCCCATTACAGAGGCTCCCTGCTCACTACAGCTTTCACAGGCTTCTCCCTTTCCTGCATCCACGCCATGCCCTCCAGCCTCACCCTTAGTTATAACCCTGCCCTGTGCCTACTGAAGGCCACTTTGTACTATTCACTTGTTGCCACTGGAGTTTCCTGTCTCTTCTTGAGGACAGCCACATGTGTATAGCACTTGAGACATCACCGACCACTTTCCTCTGTCATATTGAGTTCAAGCCTCACAAACAGCTTCAAAGACAGGGCAGGCATTATTTTACAGGTGAGGGAACTGAAGCTCTGAGAAGAATAATTAGCAGAGCTGGGATGTGGACTCAGGTCTTCTGGCCCATCCTCCTAGGACACCACCCTGGACCCCATATTTCTGAACTCTCACAGTGCTACAATACTCAGCCTCTCTGATTTACTGGCAGGCCGATTGGTAGACAGGCAGCACTCCCACTGCCCCCCACTGACTCCAGGGAAGTACATGCATGCCTTCTGTGAAGAGTGTGTGTGTATGTGTGTGTCAGAGAGGGGGGAGAGAGTCAGAGACAAAGAAAAGGTATGAGTGCACAAGAGAGCATATGAGCACTTACAAGCTTCAGGCCAGCTCTGGAAGGGACATATTTTATGCCTCACGGTGTCTTCTTGCAGGTAGGAAGCCTGGGGAGGGGTACAGGGGAGTGGGTGCAGGGCTGGGGGTCAGAGCACTGGCTTTTCCTATCTCACTCAGACCTGAAACTCATTCTGGTTTTCCCTCACTGTGATGCAAGCTGCCTATGCTGGCACTGAGGGCAATGTGGGGGGTGGGCAAGGTGGGGAGGAACTCCAGCATTCAGGACAGAGATCAGCTAGTGAGGGGCTGACTCCTCTCCCTGGAGAGACCTACCCCCAGCAGGAGGGAAATCATAAGGTCCACATTCCTCAATGTTGACCTTCTCTGCCCTCCACTCTCTGCCCAGTTCCCTGGGTTGGCTCCTCACTCTGGACTGTCCAAAGGCCCGACTCTTGTCTACCCTGGCAGTTGCTCATGGCTCCAGATCTCTGCCTGCACCCTCCTTTTGGTGCCTCAGGTGACAGGGTTCCTGCCTTTTTTGTCTAGTCCAAAGAACAGGTGCCTCAGTCTTGTAAAGGAAGGAAGAAGAATCTTGTAAAGGAAGGAAGAAGACTGCTACAGGGGTCTAGAAGGGACAAGACTTTGGGGGACATTTGGAACCTTGCGATGGCCATCCCCACACCCCTGCTTTGACTCCTCAGAACACACAGTGATGGTTGCTGTCTGTTCTGGCTTGGGCTGAGGCCACGTCTGGGCCAGGGAAAGCTGGGTTTTGATAGGGCTGATTTTGGGTTCACCCTAAGAAGGTACTGTGTTCAGCAGGATCTTCCGCCTCTGACCCAGTGTGTGGCTGACAGCCAACCTAGCACCAGGCTTCCTAAGCATCTCAGAAATACCCAGTCCTTTTAAAATGCGATTTCCTGTTCCTGGAGACAGGCTTGACCAACTGCGCTACCTGGGGGGCCTAGGAGCAGAGCCACGGACAACCCACACCTTTTCCTCTGCTCACCTCTATGCACAGACAGGGCAGAAGGAACTCATAAGGCAGTTCTGCAGTGTGGCCCCCAGACACGATTTTCTGTTGATGACAGCAAAGAGAGACAAGAGATGCTTGAAAGTGAGTATTGGTACCGGGCAGTGCTGTAGCTCAAAGGAGTAGGGCGCCGGCCCCATATGCCGGAGGTGGCGGGTTCAAACCCAGCCCGGCCAAAAACTGCAAAAAAAAAAAAAAAAAAAAAAAAAAAAAGAGCATTGGTACCATGGTCAAGGGCAAGAGGGAGCTGGGACCTTGGCCAACACACCCTGTTCTTCTTTTTTACGTGGACTTATTCTTCCACCAACAAATTTCCTCTCCCAGAGTCTTTGCTCTGTAGTCTGACCAAATGGTGCTGCAGGTGGAGAGGGGAAGAAGAAGAAGAAATAGGGAAAGGAATATTCACTTACTGAGCTCCTACTCTATGCAGGGCAGGGTACTGGGTGCTAGAAGCATTAACTCATTCAATGTAATACTAGCATCACAGTGATCTCGTGAGGTACCATCTTATATAAATGAAGAGAGCTGAGGGCCTCAGGGGAGCAGCAGCCACTCCTACAAATGGTACCAACTGTATATGGTTGCACCTGTGACAAGTAGAGGTTGAGATTGGGAGGTTAGGGCCTGGGCTGGGAGAAAGGGGGACATCTGATTCTTTGAGGGACAAAGGGAGGGACCTAGAAGGGTACCAAGACAGATATGACCACCCTGATATGTTCTCAGAGGGACCAACCTCCTGGGGGAAGGAAAAGCCTTTTTAATGCATCTGGAATCACATTGAGGGTCCTCTCACTGGGGGCAAATACCATACTCATATCTTTGCTCATCATTCACGGTGGATCCAGGTGTCTATCTGTCCTTTTCCTTCCTTTCCTCCCAGGTGACGAGGCTCCCTGCCTTTTCTGTCTTGTCCAAAGAAGACTTGGCTGGGTGTGGTGACTCACACCTATAATCCCAGCACTCTGGGAGGCCTAGGCAGGTGGATCACTTGAACTCAGGAGTTCGAGACTACCCTGAGCAAGAGCAAGACCCCATCTCTCTACTAAAAATACAAAAACTAGCTGGGCATGCAAGAGAATTGCTTACGCCCAAGAGTTTGAGGTTGCTGTGAGCTGTGAAGCTACAGAACTCTACCAAGGGTGACATAGTGAGATTCTGGCACTGGGTGATCTGGCTTTTTACAGGGGGATGACAGTCCATACCTGGGCATCAAAGGGACTGCTCAGATCTTCGCACTCCAGTACCCATTGGTGACAAAGACGCATGCTGACCTCAGGGCCTGGAGGAATGGTCACCCGAATAGCCCGTGCCTCAGGTAGCAAATCAAAGGAGAACTCGGGCCCTGGAGAGAGGAGGGACTCAGTGGCCTTGTCTCTTGGCCTTAGCACAGGTACCACTATGCAGCTGAACCCATCTCCTATCCTACCCTACGCCCACCTCGATGCCTTTGTGAGTCCAGGCTGGGGTGACTTTCCACTGCCTCTGGATCTGAAGGTTGGGTCCTTTTGGAGCGCAGCCCCTTGTGGGAGATGTCTGAGGAGGGGATGGAAATGTGATGGCCCTTCTCAGATAGGCCTTGGCTGCCCAGCAGCTTCCTCTGTAGAAGCAGAGAACAAAGTTGGCCTCAGGGCAGGAATCAGGAAATGTGGCTTCTGTTTCCACCTCTGTAACCTGAGGTACCACAGACAAGTTGCTCAAACTTTTTTGGCCTCAGTTTTCCTAACTGTGTAATGGACAGAATGGTCTACTTCATCTCCACACTTTCATCTCACTCACATGGCTGGACAGCAAGATGAGAGGCCACAAAGAAAAGAGCTATGAGGCATAGGGTAGGGCTGGAACTGGCCAGCAGAGTACCTGAGCAGATGCTGGTATCTTGTGTCTCCTATAGAGCTTGAACTTGGAAGATTTTTTTGATTTCTTCACCAGGAGGTGGAAGCCGCCCCATTGAAGGCCTGCACAGGGAGGGACACACTTACTATCTGGCCCTTCACTGCCCCTCCCCTACCTGGAGATTTGGCCCAGTGTTGGATAGTAAGTAATTTTATTTTTTTATTTTATTTCATTTATTTATTTATTTTTTTGAGACAAAGTCTCATTTTGTTGCCCTGAGTAGAGTGCTCTGGCATCACAGCTCACAGCAACCTCCACCTCTTAGGCTTAAGCAATTCTCTTGCCTCAGCCTCCAGAGTAGCTGAGACTACTGGCGCCCTCCACAACACACAGCTATTTTTTTGTTGCATTTGTTTAGCTGGCTCGTACCAGGTTCGAACCCGCCACCTTTGATGTATGTGGCTGGTGCCGTAACCACTGTGCTATGGGGGCCGAGCCAGTAAGTCATTTTAAATAAAGGAGGGTAACATTGTTAAGCTTCTTTAATCCTGAAAATTATGATGCAAATTTTATACTTGATTTTAGCCAAAAGGCCAAGAAGCGATGCATGATACAAATTTTTTTTTTTTTATTTGTTTTTGTCACTGTTTGGCCAGGGTAGGGTTTGAACTCTCCACCTTCAGTATATGGGGCCGGCGCCCTACTCACTGAGCCACAGGAGCCACCCAATGATACAAATTTTAAAAGGATTAATATCTTTTTTTTTTTGCGACAGAACCTCAAGCTGTCGCCCTGGGTAGAGTGCCGTGGCATCACAGCTCACAGCAACCTCCAGCTCCTGGGCTCAAGCGATTCTCCTGCCTCTGTCTCCCAAGTAGCTGGGACTACAGGCACCTGCCACAATGCCCAGCTATATTTTTGGTTGCAGCTGTCATTGTTGTTTGGCAGGCCTGGGCTGGATTCGAACCTGCCAGCTCAGGTGTATGTGGCTGGTGCCTTAGCCCGTTGAGCCACAGACGCCGAGCCGACTTTTAGCTTTTATATGAGTGTTAAAAGTGATTACATACCACCATTACGGTATTAGAATATTGTTCCTTTGAATGTATTTTAATCTTACAGGGAATTTTATGTTTTAATATGTTTTTATGTTGTTATTTAGTGTCTTTACATTTTAACTTGAAAAACTCAGTTTAGCAATTATTACAGGCAGGTCTAATGATAATGAACTCTCATAGCTTTTATTTGGGAAAATCTTTCTCTCTCCTTTATTTCTGAAGGACAACCTTGCCAGGTAGGGTATTCTTGGTTGGCAGAGTTTGGGGCTTTTTTTTCTTTCACTATTTTAAACTTCCTATTCTCTCCTGGCCTGTAAGTTTTCTGCTGAGAAATCCACTGATAGTCTTAAGGGTTGCCTTATCTGTGATAATCCACTTTTCTCTTATTGCTTTCAAAATTCTCTGTCTTTGATTTTAGAAACTTCAGCTATAACGTGTGTTGGTGAATATATTAATATCTTTCTGATGAATCCATGTGGAGTTCTTTGGCCTTCAAGGACCTGAATTCATTTCCCTTTCAGATCTGGGACTTGCTCTGTCATTGTTTCTTCAAATAAGCTTTCTGCCTCTTTTTCTCTCTCTGCTCCTTTTATCATTCCCACAATATCTTATCTTATCTTACTTTATCTTATTTTTTATAGCCTTGCCAAAGCAAGGCCTCAAAATATTGGTTTCAGACTCAGAGTTGTTCCTCTCCACAGAAATCTTTAGTAAAAGACAAAAGATTTATGCGATCTAAAGAAAAATTTTAATTTGCTTGATGATGTCCCATAATCCTGTCAGCTTTCTTCATTCTTTTCGTTCTTTTTACTTTGGGCAATTTCAAATGACATTGTGCTTATTATGCACACTGATTCCTTCTTCTGTCTCAGAGTCTGCTGTTGAAGCTCTCTATGGAATTTTTCAGTTCATTCATTGTATTCTTCAGCTACAAAAGTTTTCATTTTTTAAAAAATGATTTTCTTTGTTGAACTTCTCAATGTGGTCATATATTGTTTTCCTGATTTAGTTTGTCTGTCTGTGATGTCTAATAGCTTAATGAGCTTCAGATGATTACACATTTCCATTTCTTTAGGGTCAATTATTAGAGCTTTATTTATTTTGGTTATGTTTCCCTGATTATTAGTGATTTTTGTGCCTGTGCATTGGTTTTTACACATCTCAAAATAGAGTAACCTCTTCAAAGTTTTACATAATGGCTTTAGGAGGGAAATCTCTTTTTCAGCCCATATAGAATTTATGGGTGGGTCACTTGCCAGAATCCAAAGACTGGCTTGATCCTAGACTCCTCAGATGGGCTGGCCTGGTACTTGGATAAACAGGCAAGCAAGTCTAACACCTGAGTTCACTGGGGTAGGCTTGTAACCTGGGTCTGCTAGGGCAGGTCTGGAGCTGGGCTCCACATTGGTGGGCCTACCCCACGGGGCTGCAAAGGCAGGCCTGGAATATTGGTCTGTGGGTATGAGCATGGGTCCTAGGTTCATTGGGGTGGACCTGGCAACTAGGTACAGGGGGGTGAACCTGGGCTAGCATAAGCCTGAAACCTAAGTCTGCAGGGGCAGATCTGGAGCCTGATTTCATACGTGCCAACTCAGCATTAGGGTCTACCAGGGAAGACTTGGACCCTAAGACCTAAGTCCTGGGGCCTTGAGGGCTAGCCTAGAGGCCAGGTCCATAGAGGCCAGCCAGGAACCTGGATCCAATGAGATAGGCTTAGTGTTGGGGTGGGGTGGGCCTGGAGACTGGGTTTGTGGAGACCAGCCTGGAGCCTTGATCTGTGGAGGCCAGTCGAGCACCAGGGTTCACTGGGGTGGGACTGTTGGCAGGTCCACAGAGAAGTTAGGTTAATTACTTTATCCCCTTTCCTCATGGAAATGGTATCCCTTTTGACTCTGTACTTCCTGGGCCAGGGGAATGTTGACGTGGGTAATTTGAAACTGTCCTTTTGGTTCTTCTTTTTTTTGTTTACTCCCATTAGAATGGCTTTTATTAAAAAGTCCTGAAACAACAGGTGTTAGTAGTTTTAACACTAAAATGTCTAAAAAATTGAAATTTTCAAAAATTCCTTATTTCACGGTCATCAGAACATGTTTCACATTGTTCAAGTTTTGTGGTGTGTTAGAGTCCAAGGACATTTGAGTTCACTCATCATGTCCATTCTGCGTGCAGTGTTTTCACTGGACAAGACAGTCTGAGTCTGTTGTGCTTTCTCCTTGAATTCATTAATTAGGAAGTCAGCGCCCAAGGCCATGCAACAGTGTCTAAGATTTTGTTGCAGATGTCGTCTCAGGCTCCAGGGGTAAACAGTTCTTGGGATATGGTCACCATGACAATGTTGTATTTAGGAATATTCTATTTTTTTTTTAGAGACAGAGTCTCACTTTATCACCCTTGGTAGAGTGCCATGGCGTCACACAGCTCACAGCAACCTCCAACTCCTGGGCTTAGGCAATTCTCGTGCCTCAGCCTTCCAAGTAGCTGGGACTACAGGCGCCCGCCACAACACCCAGCTAATTTTCTGTTTTGCAGTTCAGCAGAGGCCAGGTTTGAACCTGCCACCCTCGGTATATGGGGCCAGCGCCCTACTCGATGAGCCACAGGGGCTGCCCCTTTAGGAATATTCTAACAATCACACACAATATAATTACAAGAATGATAATCCACATCATAATCCTTCTTGCCCTTTGGACCATCCCTGGCAGTCCTCCCAGTGATTTACAGAGGGCACCTGTAAATCAGAGGGCTCCTATGCTGTGTTCCCAAACTAAGGACTCTGTCCTTAGTTTACTCTGCCCTGGTCTCCACAGACATCTCAGACAGCACCGAGGGGTGGCTTCTTTTTATCCAAAAATGTACAAAAGTTGGGTTCCCACTTTCATCCTGATGAAAACTTTGTTCAGTGAACTTTATCTCAGCTTGAATTTAATTTGCTGTTTTCTTGATTTCTTTATTCAGATCTTCAAGGTCTTCTTTTATGTTTCCTTCTAGCTTTAAATTTCGGGAAGGCTGGCTCGGCGCCTGTGGCTCAACGGGCTAAGGCGCCAGCCACGTACACCTGAGCTGGCGGGTTCGAATCCAGCCCGGGACCGCCAAACAACGACGGCTGCAACCAAAAAATGGCCGGGCGTTGTGGAGGGCGCCTGTGGTCCCAGCTACTTGGGAGGCGGAGGCAGGAGACTCGCTTGAGCCCAGGAGTTGGAGGTTGCTGTGAGCTGTGATGCCACGGCACTCTGTCCAGGGTGACAGCTTGAGGTTCAGCAAGGCCAGCCCACATCCCGGGAGGAGATCCAATTTGTGAGAGCACCAATGACCCGGAAGACCTGGTCGCGGCCGCGGAATCTTCTGGCAAGTGTAGTCTTGTGGCCCTGGAGCCACTGTCCGTACAATGCAAGTACGGGCTGCCCTTGGTCCCAGGAACGATAGTCCGCCAGAAGACGACAGCGTGCGCACCCTGGCTCCCGGCGGCCTAACGTCCTAGCAAGCCGAGCCGTTTTCCTCGCGGGCGCCGCCGCGGGGACTCCTGGGAAGCCCCTTTTGGTTCTTTTATTGCCTCTTTCTTCTGTGTCCTACGCAGGTACTGTAATCTCTCACATGGGCTCCTGAGCTCTCAGAAGGTATTTTCATACACAGGTTGTTATTCAAACTGATGTTTCTGCAGGGAAACAAGCGCTGAAAACTCCCATCTTGCTTAGAAGTAGGGGATCAATTTTTCAACCAGTTCTTAACAATCACATTTTCAACCATATTTAATGATAAAAATGCTTAGAATATAACAGTATTAGGGGAAAAGATGTAAAACATCTTAATATGATATTAAGGAGATTAAAAGAAAAAGGAAACATGTTACCAAATGTAGAAAGAAATACTAAGAGGAATAAACCAATTGTCATAGTTTTAAATATTGTCTCTTTTTTACACTTTCCTATAGTTTATAAATTCTCTACAATGAGCATGTACCATCTTTCATCAATTCTAAGGTTTTTCTTCATATTTAACACCTTTTAAAAGTTATGGCATTTTTCACTAGATGATATAGTATTACTTTTGTACTTGGTGTTAAAAATAATACAATAAGTATCATAATGTTTTTAAAGCTGAAAATGGAAATGTTCAATGAAGAGACTTTTAGAAAAGACGTATTCATTCACTAAATAAATAGGAAGACATGCGGCCCTCAGAGAAGGTGTTAAGAGCTTTGGTAAATCTTCCTCTAAATATAACTTTCTACAGGAGTAAAAATTCTTGTATAAAAACAAGTATGACTATGAAGTAAACTTCAAGGTACATACCTTCCCCCCTCTCTCTCCTCTCCTTTTTATAAAATTAACTTTTGTAGAATGCTTAGTTTGTCGTTAGGTTTTAAAGAAAATAGATTCTTGAGGTTAATAATTCATTTTTGCTGTCTAAATACACAAAAAGATCTTTAATCCCATTTTAGCAAGAGCTACCTTACCCCTTTATTCTTCCAACTTGCAACTCTTCCCAAGAGACTTCAGGGGTTCAGTAAATGAAAAGGGAAGAAGAGACAGAGGATGGATTGACATAAAAGGTGAAGAAATAATTATCTTCTTTGCCGCCTTTGTATATGCAAAGCCATCACATCCGCCCACAGTTCCAGTGTGTGGGGACCAGAACTTCCCAAATAAAGTTACTGAAGGATACAGAAGCCACTTAAACCTCTAATTTCTATTCATTCCTATGCATTCTAACCTCCAACTTCACTCAGGACCATCTCACACCCAATTTTCTACCAGCAATTGAGAAAGCTGGCTATGGTTTCTGGGTAATACCAACAAAGGAAAAAAGGATGTTCTCTCCAAATGTGGTAAGTTCCTATGATATGCAAGGTCCTAAGTGCTGTATATAGTATAAAAATATTGTATGTAACATAATACAAGTTCTCAAGAAGCTTACTCTTAGATAAGACTTCCATATCAATAACTATGTCCAGAGAAGAAAGAAAGTTGTAGCATTCACACTCATTACTGGTACCCCTCCCACTGTGGATACCACCACCACCAATAGGACAGATTGCAAAACCACTACGTGTTATAATACAGGATGGCCATAAAGTAAACTAAAGGGGTTAAAAAGTAAAAGGAGTAAAAATTCTTGAAGATGAATATTAACTATTTTAAATTGCACATGAACCTTATGGCCACCCTCTATATATTGACCATTGTATTAAGACTATAATTTATATCTTAAAAAAAAAAGTTATGATGCTTACTGACCCTAGCAAACAAAGTCTAATGAATCTTCTAGCATGAAGTAAATAGCATGACCTTGAAATCTGCTATAAGGACTGAGTGAATCAAGAAAATCAGTCTCATTCCAGTTTAGTTCTGAGTTCAAACCTTAAAGAGAATCAACTGAAAACAAAATAATGGAATCGTTTACAGTCAATTCTTCCACTGTCTTTACAGAAGTAGCAAATAATATATAATTGTGTATAAACCTAATTAGTGAACTTAAAAATTATTTTTCACAGTTCATGCTTTTAGGAATTACATTCTATAGAGATAGTTAGCCAAAGAGGGCATATTAAGACTGCTAACTAATGGGGGAAAGTTCATTCATTTATTTATGTATTTTTCTTTTTCTTTTTTTTTTTTTTTGAGACACAGTCTCACTATGTCGCCCTCAGAGTGCTGTGGCATCATAGCTCACACCAACCTCAAACTCTTGGGCTCAAGCAAGTCTCCTGTGTCAGCCTCCCAAGTAGCTGGGACTACAGACGCCCGCCACAACGCCTGGCTATTTTTAGAGACCGGATCTCACTCTGGCTCAGGCTGGGAGTTCACCCATTTAACCCAGATGCAGAATTATCCCCATAAAATGTGTCTGTGATTGAACAACATATGAGAGAACAGAAAGATCTCAAAATTAACAGCAAAATATATGCCCTTGGCTTAAAATAAATCAATACATTATTTTTATCTTTGGTAGTTTTCTTATAAAATATTTGGAAAAGAATATACAGATGGATGCAGATACCCTGTGAGTTTAGAAAATTCTGTGATGTCATATGGTAATTTCGACCAGACATCAGGAAATAAAGCAGGATCCACTGTGTAAAGGAACAGGCGACAACGGAAGGCTCTCAATTCTGTCTCTGGTAATCTCCACGTATTGGGTGAATGACTACCTGTTTGGGGGAGGACTTCAAAACCTTTCCAATCAAGGAGCTTTCAAGGACAAAATAAATATTTCCTGTTGCCTGTATGGCCAAGATAACATTGATATGAAATGAAAGAACAGCCAATTCCTGGTTCATTCATTCACTCATTAGTTTAACGGTGACTTAGTAATTGCTTAAATGTTCAAAGTACTGTGTCAGGTGCTATAGCAGATACAAAGCTAAAATAGCCCTAATCCTTAGTAATCTACTATGTAGTAGATAGAATTTTTAGCACATTGAAAGAAGACCAAAATTTTAGAAAATTGTAAGAAAAAGTTACCCAAGAGATCCAAGTGAAAATGGAATTGGCAAAGTTGTGCAAAGAGAAGAAATCCAGTATAACTGTGGGAGGGGGGATGTGAAAGGCCAGTATTTACCAAACGAGTCACATGACAAGACATCCGGAGACACAGACACGTCACTGTGGCATGCCTCTTTTATCAGTAAAAATAAAGAAGGGCAATTATAAATTCCAGAGGGAGAGGAAAAGCCATATAAAACGTCATGGTTCAAATGCAAGGCCAACTCCAGGCAGCATGACCCTGAGTCTTTGATGAGAACATCACCTTGACCTGACACTGGCCGTGTTCTCCCATCAATTGACACAGCTTAATGATTACAGGAGATTATATTTTCTACCTATGAATCCAGTCTATCTGGTTCTGCAATAAGTAATACCTACATAAGCATAATTACGTACTGGCTTTCAAATTTCAGATCAACCTTAGAGGAAGTGTGCTGGTCTTACCACAATTATAAGATCTTTGTGGAAAGTTACAAACCTCAGCGATGTCAAACTAATGCTATGGCTGAAAGAGAAGAGGATTTTCATTCTCTTACATATAAAAAGACAAGAAAATGTATCTATAAATCAGTTCTAAAAGTGAGCAATTAAGAAAAAACTAAACTAAACTAAACTTTTTGCTGGTTAAAAGTAAACATTAACCAGCAAAACTTAACCAGACTGAGGGGCAGTATAAGAAAGCTAATTCCATCATTCTTTTTTCTTTTTTTTTTTTGAGACAGAGTCTCACTATGTCGCACTCGATAGAATGCTATAGCGTCATAGCTCGTAGCACCCTCTAATTCTTGGGCTTAAATGAGTCTCTTGACTCAGCCTTCCAAGTGGGTGGGAATACAGGTGCCCACCACAACGCCCAGCTATTCTTTTGTTGTAGTTGTTGTAGTTGTTTTAGCTGGCCTAGCCCGGGTTTGAACCTGCCAGCCTGGGTGTATGTGACTGGTGCCGTAACCATGGCACCGAGCCAGAAAGCGAACTCCATCATTCTTAATGGGTAATCAACCAAGAGTAAAGTTGTGAGTTGGTGAAGAAATATAACTATAAGCATTTAATAAAGAATTATGGATGTAATCAGTGACAAAATGCAAGTACAATCACTTTCCATTTTAGATCTTCCTCAAGTATTTGTATTTTTATTTCCTACTATCTGTATTATTTTTATAATAATAATAAAATGATGTACTGACATGCAAAGGCTTCCAGAATATACTATTAAGTAAAAAAAAAGCAAGTATTATAGTAATATGTATACTAGAGCCCCATTTTTTCTTTTACCATATAAAAAAAGCAAGTATTATAGTAATATGTATAGTAGAGCCCCATTTCTTCTTTTACCATAACTATATTTATGTTAATGCTTACGAAAGGAACAGATGGGAGAGCTAAGGTAAAAGAGAACTTCCACATTTTATTCTATATAGTTTCCCAATTTTGAATGAGAATACATGTATATTCATCTATCACTTGTTCAATTTTTTTTCCCTACATTTTTAAAGAAAAAGGATACCATGACTATATAATTAGTATGGGTCACAGAGAGAAAGAATAGTTTTGGTCCCAGAAAAATCTGGATTCAAACAGAAGCTTCACCAGGTACATCGCTTTGAACAAAGTATTATATCTCTTTAAGCTTCAGCTTCTTTTTCTAAAAGAGCTTTGCTGAGATCTAATTCACATACCATACAATTCACCCATTGAAAGGATATAATTCAATGTACTTTAGTATGTTCACAGGGTTGTGCAATCATGACCACAAACTAGTTTTAGAGCATTGTCATACCCTTAAAAGAAACTTTGTACCCATCAGCAGTCAACCTCCATTAATCTCCTTTTCCAGAACAAAATGAATGTCAGAGTGAGAGGACCACTACCTGATAGTCTTATAATAAGGAGCAAACAAAACACGCCAAGCTCCCAGCACAGTACCTGGCCCTTAGTAGGTGCTCGTTTGCATTTCAGGTAAAGTTCAAGACAGAAATGATAGCTACGAGCAAAGGCCATGATGTGATAAGAAAGTATAAGAGACAGACCGGTAAAGCCTTTCGAATACCCGGGAACCTACTCTGATCCCCGTCCTCGGAGCAAATTCTGCAAGTCATACCTCCCCCACCCCCGGATTCTACTAAATACAAAACAAAAAATCATGTATCCAGTCAAAAAGCACAAATTTGACAACGTCAGCATTTGGGGGCATAATTTAGAGTAAAAGATTCCAAAGGACAGATACACCCTCAACCTCTGCAAAAAAAGAAGTGAAAACAAGGAGCAAGGGGGGCAGTAGCTGAGAAGGTAACGAGAGTGCCGTGAGCCCAGGTTGGACGAGCAGCTGAAACTATACTGTCATGTTTCCACTTTTCAAAGTGGAAACAAACATGACAGGTGCTCATTTGGCTGTTCAAGCACTTTCCACTTAAACGGCAATTCCTCCAACTTACCGAATACAGCCTGAAGTTATAATTTATTACTGTTTCTGTGTTATTCCCTGGCCTCGGCAAAAAGCAGAACACAGCACCTACATTTCAAGCCCCATGAGAGGTAACAAAGTATAATTATTTTTAATTTATGATTAAGCCATAAATTATATGTTCTTTTTACTTCAGCTGGTCAGTCAGAGGTCAGGGGAGGAAGGGAATGGGGTCCCAGGGAGAAATAACACAAGCCTTTCCCTTTATGTGAAATGTCTAAATCAGGGCAAGATTGGGGGGGCACCTGGAGGGTTTACAGAGATAGACAACCACAGGCTCCAAGTTAAGGCCCGAGGGGGCCACCAGTTAGGAGACTGTGAACTCCCAGAGGCCTCTGTTCTTCCTGCTCACAGGGCTGGAACCTCCACCTAGAAGGCCACTTCGACTTGAAAAACGGAGGCCGGGCATCGGTTCCCGTTCTTCCACATGGAACATGTCTCCTGCTGCCTCTAAACCACAGGTATTTCAAGGAAGGTGAACTTAAACTTTAAAAAAACTACTGACCAGCATCCATAACTCACGTCGGCCTTAATCGAAGTAAGACTGATAACCACGAGGCTCTGGTAGACCAGTGGCCAGACGGTAAGGCTTCTCACCCTTGAGAAGCCATGGGCGAGATTTCCCTTTCTTGTAGTAAGGTGCAAAGAGGACAAAACTCAGGAAGGGAAGATAAGAAAAAAGGCGTTCGACATGTTTCTCCAGTATGCCATGGCCCAGGCCCCAGTCTTCTCAGTAAGTCTGTACATTCAAATCATAGTTTGCATACTTTGTTTTATGTGTCCTCACACATACACATGGGAAAGCAAGTATCACTACGCCCCCCTTTACAGTGGAGGCAGAGACTCAAAGAGGCGCTAACAATACCCACCAATAAACACAGTAATGAGTCTGGAACCTGGTCCCCTGACGGATAAGCCCAGGGCCTTTCCATTATTACTTTACCCTAAACTGTTGGCAGGTAAAGCAAAACCAAAAAAGAAAACACTACGCATTTCAATTTATATTGCTTTTTTCTTTTGCGCCATGGAATTTTTACTTGGCAACTGAAGCTTTGAAATAGCTGATTGTTATAGAAACAACAGGTATTTCAAAGTGAGGTTTAGCTGGGTTTAAGAAAACAAAAGTAAAGAGAACAGTCATGAATAGTCATATGTACAAAACAATAATAAATTAAAGGTGGGGGAAGAAGGGGGCTTGCCCCGAATGTTTACCTAGCATTCACCTTTGTCCCCAAACATCCCACCTCCACACCCAGCTCCTGGTTAATGAACATAATTTTGTTGATGTCCCTTGAACTGTATAATCTGTTCCACAAAAAACAAACCCACAGTTGGTCTCCAGGCCATTTTTAAGCCCCCAGCTCCCTGGTTACATTCGGTCTATGGAAAACATCTGCAGCAAAGTAAATCATCCCACTCTGAGCAAGACCAGGGTGTACTTTTTTTTCCCCTCTAAGTGTGTTTTGAAGTCTTGGTTGGAAAATTAGTGAAAATTGTAAATCTGTTTGCAAATCTGGTCATGTCTAACTCTGAGATTAGGGCAAAGATTCCAATTTAAAAGTAAAACCGTGACAACCCCAGTTAAGCGTGTCCTCAGGCGCTGCCAGCAGGGCCTTCCCTCACCTCCACAGGCAGTGGATTTATTACAGGCACCCGACAAGTTCCCCATCAGACACCCCTGGAGTATTTATTTGAGACAGCAGGGTTCAGTCTGCACTTCCTCTGCAGACCAATATATTATTATAAATTGAGCTAAACTGTTTCCTTTTCATAAGTGCTATGAAGTTCAGATCTCAGATATCAGCACGGGGCTGAGGTCCCTCCGTGGGGCTTCTGGTGCTGTTTAGATTTAAAAATAAAGAAAAAAACGCAGCATTGCACAAGGGTTGCTTTTGTTTTTGTTTTTGTTTTTGTTTTTTAAGTGGAGAAGGAAGATTTATTTTAGATATCAAAAATGATATCTTAATTTAAAAAATATCTTCTAAATGCAGACTTTGGGGTTCACTGTGCAGTGCTTAGCACAGTTCAGTAAGAGACCGACAATGCCACCTGTATCTGAAGGCAAGAAATCAAGGGAGTTTATACGTTGGATAACAGCTCCTATAAAATTAATAACATAAATTTCTTTTTCTTTTTGAGACAGAGTCTCCCTCTGTCACCCTGGGTGGAGTGCTAGGGCATTATCACAGCTCACAGCAACTTCAAATTCTTGGGCTCAAGTGATCCTCTTGCCTCAGCCTCCCAAGTAGCTGGCACTACAGGTACCAGCCGCCACACCCGGCTAAATTTTCTATTTTTAGTGAAGATGGGGTCTTGTTCTTATTCAGGCTGGTCTTAAAACTCCTGAGCTAAAGCAATCCACCTTCCTGGGCCTCTCAGAGAGCTGGGATCACAAGCTGAGCCACCATACCTGGCCAATGACACTAATTGCTTCAGTTTATCATGTTCAGTAGCTGAAGGGACACGATGTATATTTAAAAATTTATATTCATTGGCTTGGCGCCTGTGGCTCAACAGGCTAAGGCGCCAGCCACGTACACCTGAGCTGGCAGGTTCGAATCCAGCCCCGGCCTGCCAAACAACAATGGTGGCTGCAACCAAAAAAATGGCCTGGTGTTGTGGCGGGCGCCTGTAGTCCCAGCTACTTGGGAGGCGGAGGCAGGAGACTTGCTTGAGTCTAGGAATTGGAGGTTGCTGTGAGCTGTGATGCCACTGCACTCTATCCAGGGTGATAGCTTAAGGCTCTGTCTCAAAAAAAAAAAAAAAATTTATATTCATTATAACACATAAATCAAATGAATAATGTAATTATTTAATATTTTCATCGTGAATCTATTTCTTAAATCAAAACAAGAAAAACTTTAAAAAGAAATGGAAAAGTAAGCAAACAGAACACCTTTTTCTTTTTCTTCTCTTCCTGAACAAGTCAGTCCTAAAGCTATTCAGTGAGGCAGAGGCATTGTGCTGAGAGGGGGAGAATGTGAAAGCCCAGTGCAGGGGTCAGCACTTGGTAGGGTGAGGTTGGCGGGGTGCGGGCAGCCTGACATAGGCCAGTGGACCCCGAGCAGCACGAAATGGCAAGATACAATCCATGCTTCTTACCAGCTGTGTAACCATGGCTAAGTACCTACATAAATTTAACCTCAATTTCTTCTTTTGCAACACAGCTAATATTTGCTTCTCAGGGTTGTTGAGAAAATTCAAAGAAAGTCTCACTTGTCATTAGACCCAGTAAATGTGGCTCGCAATCATATTACTACGACAATTCCAGACATACATATGTCTAGAAAAGCAGTGAAAAGGAATACACTAAATCAGGCACGAATCTGATTTTTATATTCTTTCATTTTATACTTGACAGGGTTTCTTTTCTCTACAATGAACACATATTGCTTTTTTAATCAGAAAAGAACACATAAGATGTTATTAAATATATGGAATATAGCTGAACTTTTATAATGCATATTTGCTATATTATATACAGAAAAAAATTAACAAAGCTATTTTAAGATACCATTCTGGCTCTCATTTCTTTTAAAAAAGCAAACTGCTAATAGAAACTCCTGAACAAAGTATCCACAGAAAAGTGATTTACTGACTAAAATTAACACCTATTCAGACTCAAGACCGATATTCACATTTGGGTGGTACAGAAAAAAAAAGCAAACCAATAACCTGTTTACCTATAAATGGCACTTAATGAGAACACAGGGACTTCAGAATAGAAAGTTTCTGTAAGAATAATTTCTTGTATATTTCAAAATAGAAGAGGAGATTATAATGTTCCCTCGACAAATAAAAGATGAATGCTGAGGTGATGGCCATCCCAGTTACTCAGATTTATCATTCGTTACACACTGTATACAGGTTCCAAAATATCACAGAAGGAAAGGAAGAGAGAGAAGAAGGAAAGAAACAAACTTCGCTCTGGAGGTCAAGCAGAGGAAGGAGAGAGGAGGAGAGAACCTTACACTAAAACCATTGCCACATCGAGGTTTCAGTACACTGCAATCAAGTCAAAAGGGTCTGTTCAGCGCGGGAAAACACCACACATGGTGGTCCCTATATACCCATTCTGGTCCCTGGTCTGCCTCCTACTAAGTGACCTTGGGAAAATCACTTAGAAATAGAACCATCTCCGCCATCTCCCTCACTAAGTTATCTGGAGATTGAGATTGCTTTTGAGAAATTAATGTGCATACTGTAAAGCAAGATGCAAATGGAAGGCAAGAGATTAAGGGCTTACTTAGATCAGTGTTCAAAAAATGCAGGCACCACCCAAGGAAAGAACTCAGGGGTAAAGGGACCCAGCGCAGGGTATCGTTGAATCACACTGTGACAAGACAGAGTCTCCATGTGTGACAAGACAGAGTCTCCATGCGATAATCTTCCAATCCTCCTGCAGACACTGAGGTCTGGGCCATGCACAGTTACCACCGCTCTGACGGTTACTAATCCCCCCTTTTAACAAAGACAGAACAAGATCCAGACTGAGGATCTCCAGCAAACAGAAGTAGCAGGCACTTAATACTGTTTTAGTGTCCCTAGATTTATATTTATAAAACCCTCCTAATTGTACCACCTGATACTGGCTTTCCATTTTTAATAGTGATATAAAGTCTCCTTTTAAAATAAATTCGTTTCAGTGGAAGATTAAAAAGTTAGTTTATTTAGAGAGTACATAAATAACTGTACAAGTAGGAGAGTTATTCCATACTCTGAATTCCTAGAAGGCCAGGACCAAGATTTATCCCCCTCTAATATCACTTCCAGAACCTTCCACAGTACCTGGAACACTGTGGACTCTCTACAAATACTCAATTAACTGGGAATTAATTCTTATCATAAATTCTGAGCTTGAGCCCTGGTTCTTCCTGGCACCGAAACCAACACAGGAGTCGATTTCCCCAGACAGATAGGAGATAAACCTGAATAATCAGGAGCGAGAGCCAAGGAGAGATCAACCCTGAGAAGGATTGTGCATAAAGAAGGAACCCTGTCTGCCCACTGTGCCTCAGAAAAACAGGAGGAAGTCCAAAACAAAACTAAACACTTAGAGCGCAGAAGCGAAGACCAGAGCCCCACAACGCCACAGCTGCGTTAACCTGAGCACAGCTGAAATGCTGCTTCCCAAACAACTAAATGACAAATCAAGAGACAGGCTCTCCTGTCAGGCCAGCTGTTCTCGAGAAGAAACTAAATTCAAAACCAGAGAAAACTCTCTCACTACTGAAAAACCTATGCAGACAGGGAAGTATTATTAAAAGTTACACTAGATAGGCTGGGTCTGATGACTTCATGTCTTTGATGAAGAATCCTGAAAACTGTTCAGCACATTTGGGGGACTTCATAAAGACTTAGAATAAAAAGAAAAGCAACTTTTAACACTTTGGCAGTATCTCAAAATAAAACTGGTTACATGTTCCTATAATGAAGTTTCATATTCCTATAAAATACTCAAAAAGTTTATCTCAAAAAGACATATTTGAAATGTGAAGTATGGCGATCATCTAAATGTACACGGTAGAACATCAACAGAACTCCGATTCTCCTACGTCTGGGATTACCAAGCATGAAATAGCAGTCTCCTTGGTGAAGAGGGATGGCCAGTCCAGGCGTCTCGATGTCCCAGGAGATCTTGAAACCAACGTGCCAAGTATCAGGGTCTCTGCCTTCCAGATGAGAGTCATCCTCACTTTCCTCTTCAGGACCTGTCCAAAGAGAAGAAAAGTGATCAAAACACAAGCATTTGAACTTCTGGGTTTCACAAAAGTCATCATTTTAAAAATAATTTGTATTTTATATTTTAATAGAATATGAATGCTAAGTGAAGGGTAGTCTCTCTTATTTCATTTTAAAAAATATACTCCAAGATATTTTTAATTTATCACTTATAATTTTCATCAGAAACCTTGTAAATAAAATGAGGCAATAACCTCATCAAGGAAGATAAAAGATTATTTTGATCAGTTCAAGTAAACAAATTAGAAAACCCGAACTAAATATTGTTTTAGGAAATTCCTACATTTAATCCCAGAAGAGGGAGTAAAACTAAACAAACCACAGAAGGTACACAGGAAGTTATCAAACAATTTTCTCTCAAGAAAATACAGGCCCAGAGAGTGTCTAAGATTTCTGCTAAATGACTAAGGAAATAAGCAATTTCAACACACTTCAAATTGTGTTTGTTGTTTCTATTGTCTGAGACAGAGTCTTGCTCTGTCACCCAGGCTGGAGTGCAGTGGCATCATCATAGCTCCCTACAACCTAAAATTCCTGGGCTCAAGCTATTGTCCTGCCCAGCAGGTAGGACAACAGGTACCCACCATCACACCTAGGTCATTTTCCTATTTGTTTGTAGAGATGGGATCTCATCCTGCTCAAGCTGGTCTCAAAGTCCGGAGCTCAAGCAAACCTCCCACCTTCACCTCCTAGAGTGTAAGATTACAGGCATGAGCCACCGTGCCCAGCCTAAATTATTCAAAAGCATAGAAAAATAAGTTTCTAAGTTCTTTTCATAAATAGAAAAATACGTATCAAAACCCATAAAGAAAATGCACCATTCAGAAACCAATCTCATATCTGAAAATCAACACCAAATTTCTAAATATAATATAATGAAATAGAATCCAAATTGGCAGTATATTAAAAGAATAACATTCCATGACCAAGTAGATTATTCTGAAACTAGAAAGATGGTTCATTATGTAAAAACTTATACTTGAAATTCATCAGATTCAAAAATCAAAACAAAACAAAAAAAATCATGAGTCACCAATCTGGTGACACTGAAGCATTTGATAAAATACAGTATCTTTTCATGATAAAAACCTCAATGAAACAGGAATACATGGCAATTTCCTTAACATGATAAAAAATAGATCTGTCTCAACCCCAAATCTGGCATCATATTTTAATAGAGAAACACCAGAAACATTCACAAAGTTAAGAATTAGAAAAAGATGTTCTTTATCACCACAATAATTCATCATTATTCTGGAAGGAATGGCCAACACAAGGGTACCCTCTATAGCTGTAACACAGAGCACTCTAATTAAACAAAATAAGAGATAAAAACATTGCTAAGTGAGAAAAAACTCTTTTGCCTATGATATGATCATTTATCTGCAAATAACCAGGAAAATACATCTCAAGCAGCAGGCAAATTAAGAAAATGCTAGCTACGGAATTAAATCACAGGAATTTAACAACTTATAAAAATACGAACAAACACTCCATTTCTAAAAGTATCTAGTAAGATTCTTATGTTCATATCTACATGAAGAAAATTTTTTACATGCTACTGAAGGACACAAAAGAAAGTTTAAGCAGATGTCATGGAAACATCAGTTCTTCCTACATTCATTGAGAAATTTGATACAATCAGAATAAAAAGACCAATTGGATTTTTGTCCAGTAGATGGCTGGTAACTAGAAAAGCTGCTTCTATAATACAAATACACATGGAAGTATAAACAAGCAAGAACTGCCAAGGAATGTTTTTCTTAATATGTAAAGAGTTCCTATACATCAATAAGATAAAGATCAAGAGACAATTTTTAAATTGGCAGATGTAATAAAGATACAGCCCATAAAAGGAAATAAAACCATCTTGTAAATACATAAAAAGATATTCCAACTTATTCACATAAAAGAAATACAAATTGAAGCCACAAGGGATATTTTTTACTATCAAATCAGAAAAGATTAAAAAGTGTGAAAAACTACAGTGTGGGTAAGAGGGTAGCAAAATGACATCCTACTCTGTGTAGAGGATTATTTGAAAATACTGTCAAAACTACCAATGCATATTACCCTTTTACCCTTACAGGAATTCCACTTTTAGGAATATACTAAAATTCATAATTCCAGGGGTTGCAAAATGACTGTTCAGCAAGCGGATTTATTATAGTACTATTTAAAAATTTTAAGTACTATTCTAAAATAACTCAAAAATTCACCAACAAGTTTCTGGTTAAATAAATTATAACATGGACAGACAAAATTCTATGTAGCCACTAACAATAACATGAATATATACTAACACGGAACTAACTAAAATATTGTTCAGGGAAAAGACTGATAGACTATACTTTATATAAAAAATAAAGTACATATAATATGTTGAGAAGGACACCCAAGACTGACTTTTCAGCCAGGTGTGGTGAGGTGCTCAGGAGGCTGAGGTGGGAGGACTTATGAGCCCAGGGGTGTGAGGCTGCACTGAGCTATGATCGTGTCACACTACACTACACTGGCCTCGGTGACAGAGCAAAACCCCGTATCTTAAAAAAAATAGACTGATTTTGGGGAGTAAAGAATGGAAGAGACAAATAAATTAATTAGAAGATACACACTATAATTTGCCTATAATCCAGGCCTGAAGGAATAACTCCACATAAAAATTTTTACAAGTTCACTTAAGGCCAAGCGTGGTGGCTCACACCTATAATTCTAGCACTCTGGCAGGCCAAGGCAGGTGGGTAGCCTGAGCTCAGGAGACCACCTTGGACAAGAGTGAGACCCCAGTCTCTACTAAAAATAGAAAAACTAATGACATGTAATGGCCTGTGCCTGCAGTCCCAGCTATTCAGGAGGCTGAAGAAAGAGGACTGCTTGAGCCCAAGAGTTTGAGGTTGCTGTGAGCTATTATGATGCCACAGCACTCTGCCCAGGGTGATAGAGTGAGACTGTATCTCAAAAAAAAAAAAAAAAAGTTAATTTAAGAAGTATTTATTGAGCAATTTTTTATACAAGATGTCCATAAAGTTCATGTGCAATTTAAATTAGCACACGATCTTTATGGCCACCCTTTTATATACTGGGCATTGTGCCAGGCGCCTGGGATGTACCAGTTACTAAAACAAAGAGCCATACCCCAGCAAAGCTGTCCTTCTAGTCAAACTATAAATGTTCATCACTGATTACTATGAAAGGGTCATTTTAAATTAAAATTCTATCCAACTTTAAACTGTGGCTCTTTAAAGGCAGGGTTCGTTTTTCTATTTTATTCACACTTAGAGCCCTAGCAACTGGCACACAGAGGGCATTCAATATACACTTATACTAAACAGCTTGCTTAAAATGATGTCATTTTAGTTTGCACCATTCAGAGTTTCTACTACTGTGCTAGATGGCAGGGAAAGAAAATGTTAATGAAAGACCATGAGGCACAGGGCCTAGGCGGCTCCATCTTAACCAATGGTGGCAATTTTGAATACCATAGCCCAGCTCAGTTCCCAGATAAACTATAAAAATCACAGCAGCCACCTCCCCTGACCAAAGCTGATCCTAATAAGGTATAGGACCCCAAACAATCAGGGACGGCCCCATTGTTCCAATACCCTAACCTCATAAATACCTGACCCGCCCTATTCGGCAACCTGCTGCGTCCAGGCAACCGAAGGCCCATACTCGTGTTTGTATATTTAAAACTCTTTTGTTCTTGCATAGGATTCCCTGGGGGTCTGTGAGGATGTGGTATTCTGGCACAACATTCATTTGGAAACAAAAACACCTCAGATTATGCCAAATCATGAAAACAACCCAAGTGCCCACCAACCCAGGAAGG
>CAUYRH010060279.1:0-15592 GCA_963574655.1 Perodicticus potto
AGTATCACCTGTACCCTTCTAAGATGCACCATAGGTGTGGTCCCACCAACTACCCTCCCTCCACCCATCCTCCCTCCTCCCCTCTTCTGCCCCTTTCCCCATATTCTTGTGCTATAGTTGGGTTATAGCCTTCATATGAAAGCTACAAATTAGTTTCATAGTAGGGCTGAGTACATTGGATACTTTTTCTTCCATTCTTGAGATACTTTGCTAAGAAGAATATGTTCCAGCTCCATATATGTAAACATGTAGGAGGTAAAGTCTCCATCTTTATTTAAGGCTGCATAATATTCCTTGGTGTACATATACCACAATTTATTTTTGGAGAATACTTATAGATCTAAAAATAGAACTGCCAGTGCTCCCTCTTGAGGCTGTTTTTCCCCAACCTTCACCCTTAAGAGAAGTGGGACTCCTGCCTTCTTGGGGGAGCCTGTTAAGAAGTATGTCTGTCTGGGGATAACAGCATTTGGGGTGTACAGGAGACAGGTATCACAGAGGCAGACAAGCCATCCCTGGAGATGGGCAGTTTGTCAGGTCAAAGCTGGGCTAGTCCCTAAATTGCACCTGTAAATGGAAGAGGGATGGACTCTAGTGGGAACCTCCTGAAGCACAGATTATCCCAGGAGAAGGGACAGCTCGAGCTGCATCAATTATGAAATTTGGGCTGAACTCCACTGACAAAAACGATTTTAAGACAACTTATTGGAGTAATAAAAGTCAAAAGAGAAACAAGAACTGAGGTGGCTGGGTTGAAACCCATTAAGTGCTAACCTGTCTGCTAGATACATTATAGGGACGAGTTTGTTTAATCCTTGCACAAACTCTGAGGGTGAGCAGCTGCAAACCTGGACTCTTTGTAGACAGGTACCTAAGTCACCTCTCTGAAGTGAATAGGGAAGGTGGATGCTACCTAACAGGGTTTCCTGCAGAGTGACTAAGGATGTTGCATGAAATCATGTGCCTTCCAACTTACTGAAATGTAATTTAACCTACATTTGGAAGGGCACAGGCTGGTTCTTTGGCTGTGACTGCTGGATTTATTTTTGTTTTCAGCAGGTGATACAGATTCAGAAGAAGGGATTTGTCTTGAGTCAATTTCCCCAAAGGCATATCCTGAGACAAGGGTTCAGTAAATATCATTTGGGAGGTGATCTCAGGGAGCGTGCAAGGCAGGGATGAGGCCAGGAGGGAGGAGAGTTGATCAAGGGGGTGTTAGTGTGAGGGTTAACACTGTGGGCAGCTGGAGCTCATTCCCTCTGTGGCCCTTCTAGGAAACCATGGAACACACCTCAGAGTTGCCCCACCAAGAAGGGTAGAGCAGGGGTCTCTATTTACCAGCTCCTGCCCATTTCTGCTAGGAAGGGAATTCCTACTATAGTTTTAACTTACTGGCACCCCTGGCCTGAAGAACAGCCTGCAAGAGACCCTCAGGGAAGGCCCAGGAAATATGATTGGGGGATCAAGAATGTCTCCTAAATCAGTGGTCCCTAACCTTTTTGGTACCAGGAACCAGTTTCATAGAAGACAATTTTTCCATAGACCAAGGGTAAGGAGAAGGAGGTGGTGGTTTTGATATAAGTCTGTAAACAATTGATTTATTATGGCCTCCGTATAGTCAAACCTCGCTGCTAATCTGTATTTGCAGCTAGTGCTGGGGAGTAGCTGCAAATAATAATCTGTATTTGCAGCTATTCCCCAGCACTAGCCTCACAGCCTCAGCTCCCCCTCAGATCATCAGGCTTTAGATTCTCATGAGTAGAGTGCAACTAGATCTCTCACATGTGCCGTTTACAGTAGGGTTTGCACTCCTGTGAGAGTCTAATGTCACTGCTGATCTGACAGAAGCTGGAGCTTGAGCAGTGATGAGAGTGATGGGGAGCCACTGCAAATACAGATAAAGCTTTGCTTGCTCACTGCTCACCTCCTGCTGTGCAGCAGCGGGGCAGGAGCTTGGGCAGTCCTAAAGAGAGTCCCACTCCTCCTTCAAGACATGGAGAGAGAGAAGGCCACAAGAGAAAAGTGAACTGGAGAATTAAGATGTTAGGAAAACGTGTGGAGTTTGCTCTGCATCAAAGCCCAGACCAGGAACAGTAAAAGTGTAAGGTAGAGGCTTCTCTTTCATTCCACTCACACTCCTGCCCTCCCCACCCCTGCAATGGAAGGTGACCTTCCATAGGGTACAGGGCAGGAGAACTGGAGGCTGAGGATCCCCTCACTGCTGTCATTTACGGGATGATGGTTTTTCTCGGTAAGGTGCACTTGCGCTAGCCATATGCTTCGTTCACAAGCGGGGCCCTTAAGCTAATGCCTGTCAGGCTGTCATGGGGTGGGGGTGTGCTGTCACTGGGGCAGTATGTGCAGTGGTTATGAGAAGGAGCTATGAGGTGAGACCAAACTGGGTTCTTTGTCCAGTTCCTTTCCTGTTAACTGTGTAAACTTAGGCAAGTTCCTTCATCTTTTTATGCTGCAGTTTCCTCATCTTATAAAACTGAGTAAAATAATAGCAAACTTCCCTGTAGAGTTGCTGCAAGAGGTGAACAAGACAATGCCTTTTCAGTGTCTGGCAGTGGGTATAGAAAATATGAAACCCAGGAAGTGAGAATAAAATTAGTACGTTGAGGAAAAGTAAGAAGGCTGGTGTAGGGAGAGGAAGGAGGGCAAGAGAGAGAAGGGGAAACATGAGAGGTGGAAATCTGGATTCCATTCTATGTGTTGAGCAGGGTTGACATGATTTGATTTGTATTTTTAAAATATCACTTGGATGGGTGGCGCCTGTGGCTCAAAGGAGTAGGGCGCCGGCCCCATATGCTGGAGGTGGTAGGTTCAAACCCAGCCCCAGCCAAAACCACACACACACACAAAAATCACTTGGATGACCATGGAGAACACAGACTGGGGAGGGACTCATGTGAGAAAGCAGGGAAGTGGGTCCCAAAGCTAGTGGAGATGGAGATAAGAATGAGCAGAGAATTAAGCAAGATGGGAGTTGTTGGTGACTTTGAGTATTGTGGTTTCAGTATTATTATGAAGACCAAACCCTGACAGATGTAGGTCAAAGAAGGAATAGGAAGATGGGAAGTAGAGATGTAGGAACAGCTGTTTTGAGGAGCTGTGTTACAAAGAATACAAAAATAAAGAAATAGATAAAGGAGGACTTGGAGGCTGAGGAGATACTTATTTTTAAGTTAATTTTAAAATATAACGTGGTAAGTCACTGCATGTTGGTATGCCAATTGGATGAAGCACTAGAAATGGGAAAATCAGTGATACAAGAGAAAGATGTCGAGTCCTTGAATAGGGAAGAGGGTAGACCCGGTGCTCAGGTGGTGGCTGCCCAGAACAGAGGCAACAGCAGACTGTCCTTGCAGCAGGGAGAATGGCGGAGGGCAGAAGCACAGCTTTGGGAAACATTCCTGGATGCTCAGTGAAATGGCTATTCTCTAGAAAGTTTCCAAAAATTCTACTTAAGCACCTATTAAATGGTTCAACTGGAGCTGAGGTTTTGTGCTGCCTGCCTGGCAGTAATTTGGGGTTCACAGCCAATCTCAGGAGATTAGATGCAGGGCTGTGAGGTCAGAGACCACATGCTTTTACATCTGTGCAGGCTTCAATAAATGTTGGATTGACTGGGATTATGAGACACTAAAATCATTTGTTGAAGATCTACTTGACAGATATTTACAGATGGTGCAGAAAATCATTATTCTGGGAGCTGGGGAGCGGATACAGCCTCTGCAGTCAATACTGGTAGTCTCCTGGGCAAATCTGTCTGACGATGGGAACATGGATTTATGCTACTCTTCACCATGGAGAGGCAGGAGGGGTCCACTGACCTGGCATCTTCCTTGACCCATGTCCCTATCTTAACTGTGTTATAGTGCAAGACCCGTGAAAGGAGAGGTCGTGTCTCAGTCAAATCTCTATGGTGTCTCCCAGCCACTCCAGTCACGTCACCAAGGTGTGTCACAAACATCAGTACAGCCTGCTTCTTACAGTTGATAGAGATGGAGGGCAGATCCTCTAGATATAAAAGGAGACCCTCTTCATATCATGTTCCCTTGTAGGATTCTTACTGAATCCCAGATTCTGGATCCCAAATAGCACTGGTAAAAAGACTTTTGTAGTTACCAAAAGGGAAAACTTCCATCCTGGCAGAGTTCATATATTCCCCTGGTGACCTAGCACCTCTTATAGTGATAATTGTAGAATTTTCCTATTTGATGGAAGAATGGTCAGGATATAATTACCCAAGAGACTTATTTTCAGCCTATCAATCACACAGGCAGAAAAACACATTGAATGGTTTCTCACTTGGGACCAAAGCCACATATAACAAGGGACCTATACCAACCCATTAAGTTCACACTGGGCCAACTGCCATCAGTGATCTATTCATCCTATTCCACTGTGGAATAGGAATAAGACTTTGTTCTGAAAACCACTTGGAGTTTCACATACTTACTCCTTTCTTGGCCCTGTGGGAGCTGCCTCAACTATGGACATACTCTCTTTCCCCTGCTTGCCACTCCTGTGGCCACCTAGACACTCAGCTCCCTCAGTCCCCTCAGCTCCACATACAAGAGTCTCAGGTCTCTTTGACCCTCTAAGGGAGCTGTCAGACCCATGGACAAGCTAATGAGGGCTACACACCCAGGTAGTTAGAAGGGAAATTTAGAAAACCAGCCCCATGTCATCAAAGGGCCATAAGATAATCAGATCTCTCAGACTTCCAAGGGTGTCCCCCTCTTAGCATGAGTCCTGTGCCTCCTTCTCATCTCCCAGTGGATGTCTGCTATGTCTGCAGCAGGGGCTGAGGGTGAGCAATAGGCCCGTCCTGCCAGAGAGCCTTCACATCTCAGTGGCTATCTGGGAAGCCAGATTGGGTATGTGGCAAATTGCTTTCTAAGACCCTGGACAGCACATACAAGCTAAAAATTTGTTTTTTTTTCTTTTTCCTGTGGAATGATCCAGAAATAAGACAGTACTTCAAGGCAATTCTGCATACAAGGCAACAATTGTTGTGTGTGGAAAGGTTACATGGGTGAAGAGTGCCCCCCAAACTGGCATCAAGTTGCTCTTTGAGAACAAAATCAACACATCAGGTCACAGAACTTACAGAAGCTCAAGGTTCTGAGACTCACAGGCCCTAGCAAGACTCTGTATTAGCATGTCTAAAGAAAAAAATGTGTGGAAACCAAGAAGTAGGTCATCTTGGAATCTGGAAAAGTCTCAGACAGAAAGGCACATTTGGGAAAGCCCACCCCCGCCTTGCTACGGGAGCTGTCTGAACTGCACCATTAGTCACAGTCACCCTCCTGCTGGCTTAGAAGGTGAGGTGCAAACACCCGTGGAGTCCCAGCCTCCACCACTGACAAACACCAACACTGCTTCCTTGTGTCTGATCTGTCTCTGCTTCCCTGATAGGTAAGTTGAGACTGAGAATGGCATTCAGGAGTGAGGGATGCGGTATAGGGAAGCAATTATTTCATGAGATGGGGCATGGGCATGACCACCAAGTACAGGACCAGCAAAACTATCTAGATTGTGATCCACGCCCGCCTTTAACCCATCCTGATTTTACTCATTTTGTAGTAAAGAGGAATCCGGTCATTGAAAGGGTGGCACTCAACCAGCATAGATCTCACAGAACACCAAGGCTTATACGAAAGGTCTTTTTTGGTGGGGGATGCTGCAGAGCAGCACTGACGAGGAGAGATGAGAGAGAGAGGGAGAGAGAGAGAGAAAGAGAGAGAGAGAGGAGACACACAGTGGGGGGCGGGGGAAAGAGAGAGCAAAAAGGAAAGCTCATTCTTTTATAGGATTGGTTGAGGGAGGTGACGGGATGGTAGAATAGCCAATAAGGAGTTACTGCTCTGGCACCAAGAGCCGTTGGGGGCGGGCCATAAGTTTGAAATTTTCAATGGGTAATTGGGATGGGAGATGAAGTAAGTTTTTCAATTACCTAACAGTCATTAATTTTAGAACCCTGCCCCATAGCATGGGTGATTTAATTGTTGAGGACCTGAGGATCCCCCAGGTTCAATGATTTGCTAGGAGGACGCATAGGATTTCATGTATAGTTGTACCCACCGGTACTACTGATTACAGCAAATAGATACAAAGCAAACTCAGCGATGGGAATAAGCACAGAGGAAGCCAGGCGTCAGCTCCCGAGAGTCCTGCCTAGCGGAGTCACACGGATCCAACTTAATTCCTCCAGCAACAGGTTCTAACTTTCCATGTTAAGTGTTCTCCATCAGGACAGCTCATTAGACATCCAGTGCCCAGGGTTTCTCCTGGAGGCCAGTCATGTAGGCCCCCTCTGCCTGGCATGTACCAGAATCCCACCCTCGAAAGGCAGACAAGGGCTCAGCACAAACCACATTGTTTGCAAAGTGTAGGTACAGGAGCCACCTTTGTCACTGGTGGAAAGTTTTATACCTGTGTAGGGAGCTGAACTGTTTACTGGCCAAGTTTCCCCATGCCAGCCAAGGGCCAACTTGGCGAGCAGGCCTATCTCAGGAGAGCTGTCTCAGGTGGCTAGAGTGACACTTTTCTGCACAGGTGTGTACAATTAAACTATGCAGCCCATGTAGCAACACCGTAAGTTCTCATTCATAATGAAGTATACAGGTTCAAGTATTTTTTTTTTGTTGTTTGGGATTAGTGCATCTATTTATTATTATTTTTTTTTAATTATTTTTTATTGAGTCATAACTGTGTACAATGATTCAAGCTTGGAGTACAGTGTGCGGGCTTCCCATACAAGTATTAACAAATTCTTTGCTCACTTCTTAAAATCCTAAGATAAAGCATTCCTGCAAATATGGATGTGGATATATTTTTTTCTACCAAGAGAACCCCATGTGCCACTGTCATCAGGGTTCTAGACCCCTGATTTGGCAAAGTGGGACATCTCCTGTTGCCCAGACTCTGACTCCCACCTTGCACCATGCCCTTCATGGAGCTGGGCTTTAAAGCCACCCACCTGACTTGGGGCACTAAATATCACTTACAAATTATCACTTTTTCTCCCTTCCTCAAGCCAGAATTGACCAGCATGGCCTCCTCATCCCCTTCTGCCTGGAGGAGGTCACTCTCCCATTGCAGGAGAACTGCTTTTGGGGACTCTCTGAGACCTGCTGCCCTGAGTCCTTTAACGGCACCTCTACCCTGCTGCCTCCTGCTCCTTGCTTTTGTCTCTACCCCCAGGTCCTTCTATTTTTGAATTATTTTTGCCTTTCAGAAGAAGGCTGTCACCCTGGCTCAGGCTGGGTCACACTGAGGATTTCTTTAGACAGTCGTTCAAATGCCCTGTGACATATGCATTTAAATAGCCAGAAGTCAACCTTGAGTCTTTGCAATGGCGATGACTCAACTGCTCTTGGACCCATAGAAATCCTAATCCTTGGTCCCATTTCACACAGTGATGACTTTGCTCAGTTTATTTTTCTTTTCTGTTTTCAAAGGACAGAGTTTAGGGAAGCAGAGAGGGGAGACCCCTCTCTGTGTCTACCCAGCTCAGTCTATTCACATTGCCAGGTTTGGGTGACCCTCTACATCAAGACGTTCACCCCAGAAAGAATTGCCCTTCTGGGTTTTTTTTGTTACAAATGTAAAACTTGGGCTCTATGTGTGTGGGGCTAGGGGTGTTTCAGGACAAATGACATCATGGAGACCCACAGAAACAGATGTTCCGACTTTCCATTCTCCATGAACTCAGTTTCATGCCATCTGCTGGGATGGAACCTTGGCAGGCCTTCCAGAGGGAGTTTCTAAGATGAGTGGGTGGGACTTCACTGTGTTCCTTTCATTAAAACAGGAAGGGCCTGGGCTGGAATACGTTAGTGAGGACATCGAGAAATGGGCATGGGAAAGCAGTGCTCCAGCCCACAGTAGGTAAGGACTCCGGCTTCACTGAGCAGATTTGTAAGCAAGATGCTGAGTTAATTTTTCCATTCCTCTCCCCGCCTCCCCTCCCCTCAGAAAGGCACGAGATATTTTTAGTAGGAAAAATAAATGCCCCATAAAAATGAAGATAAAAATACCATACAGGGGACAGGGCACCCTCCCACCAGTTTCCAAGAGATCCCCGGAGTGACCATTAAATTAAACAGGCTTTGAAGCCAGTATTGGAGAAGTGGGTAGGTGCAGGTCAGCCCTGCTCTGGAAAGAGCCAGGAACGGGGGCGGCGCCTGTGGCTCAGTGAGTGGGGTGCCAGCCCCATATACTGAGGGTGGCGGGTTCAAACCTGGCCCCGGCTGAACTGCAAAAACAGGTAAATAGCCGGGTGTTGTGGCAGGTGCCTGTAGTCCCAGCTATTGGGTAGGCTGAGGCAAGAGAATCGCCCAAGCCCAGGAGTTGGAGGTTGCTGTGAGCTGTGTGACGCCACAACATTCTACTGAGGGTGATAGAGTGAGACTCTGTCTCTACAAAAAAAAAAAGAGTCAGGAAGGGACTAAAAAGAAGGAACCCATATGTAATTAAAGGGCACGTGGGACTGGAGAGGAGTTCACAAATCACGCTCTGTACTGCCGATGTGATCTTATGACTGTTCCCTTTGCCAAATCCAACGACCTTCTCCCCAGGCACATCTCCCCCGACCTTTCTGTGGTATCTGGCACATTCTTCCTGCCCTTGGCCTCTATGAAGCTGTCCCATCTTCCTGCCCCTCCTACATTTCTGCCACAACCTTAACAGAGTCAAAACTGAGGTCCTAACTTTCCTCCCCAGGCCTGACCATCTCTTTATTTTCCCCCTCAGTTAAAGGCATTTCCAGTTCCTCAGGCCAAAACCTTGAAGTCATCCTTGATTTCTCTCTCTCACATCCACATCCAATCTGTCAGCAGATCCCATTAGCTCAACTTTCCAAATATGATGGGGTCTGACCACTTCTCACCACCTTTGCTGCGCCGGCCTGGCCCAGCCATCACCTCTCACCTGGCCTACTGTACTAGCCTCCCAATCCACTGCCCGGTTTGCCCCTGGCCCCCTCAGATCACCCATTCTCAACACACTAATCACACTGATATTAACAGGAAAATCCAATGCCAATTTGTGCTCAAAGCCTTTGAAAGACTTCTAGTCCCCCTTCGAGGGCAAACCAAAGTCCTCACAACAGCCTTCAAGGCCTCACCTGGTCTGGTCCCTGGCTGCCCTGGTCTCTTCCCTTCCTACTCAGCCACTTTTTTTTTTTTTTTGAGACAGAACCTCAAGCTGTCACCTGGGTAGAGTGCTATGGCATCACAGCTCACAGCAACCTCCAATTCCTGGGCTCAAGCGAGTCTCCTGCCTCCGCCTCCCAAGTAGCTGGGAGTACAGGCGCCCACCACAACGTTGGTTGCAGTCGTCATTGTTGTTTGGCGGGCCCGGGCTGGATTCGAACCCGCCAGCTCAGGTGTACATGGCTGGCGCCTTAGCCCGTTGAGCCACAGGCGCCGAGCCCCTACTCAGCCACTTTTTATCCACCCCATGGTGGAGCCTCATGCACGGGCTCCAAGCTGGGTCTCAGACTCACCAGGCACGTGTTCACCCTTCTCCTTTCTACTTGTTCTCCAAAATGCTTTTCCCCCCAAATATCCCTCACACTCTTCCGGTCTTTACTCCAATGCCGCTTCTTGGGCATTCCATCTAAAACTGCAACTGCCTTGACATTAAAAAAAAATTCCCTTCCTGCCTTTATTTTTCTCCCCAGCATTCATCCTTATCTGTCCCACTGCAGAGTAAACTTAATCTATTATCTGCCCTGTTCCCCCCAGTACAAGCTGCCCGACAGCATAGACCTTGCCTCTGTTTGTCTGCCTGTTTTTGCTGTTCTGCCTGTTGCAAAATCTTTTATTGAATAAATTGTGTGGATGAGTGAGTAAATTCATCTGCCAAAATCCACAACTGCCCGGACCTGCCTGTTCTAAAAATGGATACCACTTTGGTTCTGTCTCCCAGCTGGTCTGGCTCACGCTTGGTCATGACATTGCCTCCCCAGCATGGATCTTCCTTCTGGGGTTCTCAGGCTCACCGTAAGACTAACTCGGTCTCTGCTCGAGTCAGGAGAACCATGGCAAGCTTCTCTCAGGGATTTGGAGCAAGTGGCTCTACAAAATACCAAGCCTCAACTCCCTCATTTGCAAAATGAGTTTAGTAACACTGACTTCTATTAGGCAGTTGTGAGCATGACAGGGGGTAATAACCTCTCTGTAGCATTTCTCACAGAGCAGGTGCTCAGTGACTGCTGCTTCCCTGCCCCGCTCTATTTATGCCATTCCAAAGGTCTCTGGTGGCCACCAGAGCCTCCTGAGCATCTCCTCCCTTTAATCCCTTCACTGAGCCACCCACCTTGTCCACTGCTCCATAATCCCTCCAGGTTCCTTCCAGGTTCAAATATCTTTGCATTCTTTCCAAAGAGGGCAATATTTCACTGACCCCAATCACACTGCGTTAAATACAATCAAAACTAAGTGAACTCCTGCCACGTGGCCAGCCCAAGCAAGCCGATTTCTTCACAGGAGCTGCCCAGGATGCACTTCAGTGAAGATGAGGGCTCCAGCCCACCATGCAGTGTGGGCTTCATCAGCTGAGCTGTCCCACCCTCCCGAAGAAGTCGCAGCCCTCCATGATCTGCCTTTCTCTGAGCCACTGTGAAAGCCTCCCCCAAGCCTAGAATGCCCTCCGCATCTTCATCCATCAAACAGCTCCCCGCCTACTGGAATCTCAGCTACTTGGGAAGGCTGAGGCAGAAAGATTTGCTTGAGCCCAGGAGTTCAAGGCTGTAGCGTGCTATGGTTGCACCTGATAACCACTGCACTCCAGCTTGGGCAACATAGCAAGACTCTGTGTCTAAAAATAAATAAATAAATAAATAAATAAATAAATAAATAAATAAATAAATAAAGTATGACCACACCCTCAGCACCCTCAAAGAAGACCCTACCTTTGGAAAGTCACTTAGCTGCCCGTCTGCTGGGCTTCCACCATGCCACATGCTTACTTTGCCATGGCATATACCATGCTGAGTCTCATTGTTTAGTCATCAATCTTGTCAACGTGGGCCATGACTCCTGGTGGACAGGGTCCATGTCCTGTTTATCCAGGGTGAACTTGGTGCCTAATACAAAATTTGGTACTTGGTAGGTAGGGAATAAATGCTTTATGAATGAATGAGCAAGTGAGTAAGTGAAGAATGGATGTAAGGAGTGTGCAACCTTTTCTCTTCTCTGCTGCCCATTGAAAGAATAAGAGTTGTCTTGGACCACACAGTAACTACACAAATACTAACGAAAGATGATGAGCAAAAAACAGGTCTATGCATAATTTTCATGATATCTCATACTACAGATAAGCAAAAAAAAAATCCGTACATAGTCTACATGCTGCCGAGTGGAGGGCATGTTGCAGGTTGGAAACCCCTGGGAGGGTTACTAGGGCCTGAAAGACTAGAACAGGCCCAGGATGGCACCTGCCCTGCCAGCCTTCTGTCCTGGCTCTTCTCCTCTTCTCCCTGTACTCACTTGTTCTTCATGAGCCGCCTCACCCATCCCGGAGGCTTCTGTTCCCATCTGAATGCCATAGATTCCCAAAGCAATGGTCCTGAATTCTGTGCCAAACTTAAGACAAGCTTTTCCAAAAATGTGTTTCTTGCCTATGGCTTTTCCATTTGCATTTTTACTGCCACCTGCTTCCTCAGTGAGTTGGCTTATCTCTCTGAATTTAGGGAGTGTTCATGTTTTAGGAACAAGCAAACTTTTTCTATGGCTAGAAGGTGTCCAGGCCACACTTGAAATCGCCATCTGAAAGGGAACTTTCCTTGCATCCTGTTCCTAAAGGATTTGTAGGCTTGGTCACGGTAAATACATCTCCCTATTCCCCATAGAAATGTGGTATTTCACAGTGATGGGACAGAGAAGCCCAGTTAAAGTTACTTGCCTTTAATGTCATAGAAAATGTAAAAATCCAGAGCCTGGGTGTGGTGTATGGGGCAGGTGGGGAACTTCTAGCTCCCAGCTCTTGGCTCAATTTTCTTCCAACCTTTGGCAAAAATGACAAGTGATGGTTACATTAAAGAATGATACTTATCTTTCTGATACCACCCAGTCTTGGAAAGTACCCAGAGCCCATTAGCAAGCATGTGGGTAGGGATATATTTTACAAGTGCATTTTCATTGTTCTTCCCCATTTCAGAATTCACTTGGGCTTGCAGTGTCTGAAGATTCTCCAGAACCTGTGTTAGTTTTAGGGGAAGTCTTTTGCTTTCCACTTTCACTTCACACTGTTGACAGAAGCCATAAAGTCCAGAAATGAGGGATGGAAAGACCCTTAGAGATTATCTGGTCTAACCCCCCTCATTTTATGGGCTAGGAAACTGTCAGAAGTGACTTTAACTTTGAATTTTACCAGGCTTATTTGTGTTGACAACATGATTGATTGCTCTGCTTGCCCAACTGGAGATTTGCAGGGGAAATATAAAAAAAAAAAGAAAGAAAGAAAGTCAGTGCTCTTCCTCATGGGAGGGGGAGTGGAGTAAAAGCTTTGCTGCTGTAACTTCTCCTGGGCCACACCCTCCACCCCATATAATGCAAGATCTTGCTAGCTGGTTTAAGCTACCTCATAGTAGGAATGGGATCAGAGGTCACTTCCCCGCCCTGAGGGTAATTCAAACCAACAGAAAGGACTGAGACCTCTGAAGTTATGATGCATCCAAGCAGTCAACAGAACCTGCTGTTCCCAAAGAGAGTTTGTCAGGGGTCCTGGGCAGTCAGACTCCTTATAGGAACCAGCTGCCACTCACTACGGCTGTGCAATTCTCCTGCTACAAAGGGTTGTGAGGCTGTGAGTTGGTGGTCGGGAGCACTGCTGTGCACCGGGGCTGCCTGTATTAGGCCTCAGGGAAGCAGGAGCAGCAAGCATGCTAGGACTTTTCTTTTTCAATTTTACTTTATTTTACCCAAGAATTACATGTATATAATTTAAAAAGTCAAACAGTGCTTCCAAGGTTTTTAATGCAAAACAGCAGTCCCCTTGGTGTAATCTGCCAGCAGGCTCCCGCTCCTTGCTGGAGAGCCATGCTAACAATAAATTTTGGTTAGAGAGTGCTTTGGAAATATTAAAGTATAGAGATTATTCTGTAAAAAATTATGAGTGATTTGTGAGTAAAAACAAGAAGCTATTGGCACTAGGTAGAGTACATAGAAAATAAAATAGGAACTTGCTCTTGTATTCCATCCAGGATGGCATGGATTGAATGGATTGAAAGGGTGGGTGGCTTGCATGGTAGGCACTATATACCTGCCAGAACAAAGCCCTAAAATGAATAGTAACCATCATCGAGGGAATGGGATGGGGGGCAGTCCCTTGGTGGTGATGGCCACATTGGGGTGTCAGTCTTAGTAGACAGGGGAATAGGGGTTGGCTGAAGCATCTGGCCATCAAAGTCCTATTGTCTCACCTCAGATGATGCAACCAGAAGTCTGAAATGGAAGGTAAAACTCTGATGGACCAGGCAGCAGGTGGCCTGGGATGTGCCCATCCTACAGCAAATGGAAGCCCTCCAAGTCCACTCACTGCTGGTGGATCCACTCCAGATGCAGGAACCCAGAAGCAATCTAGATGTCTGTATGGAGGGAGGGTCTTGGTAGTCTCAAGGCTGCCATATACCCTATGTCTTGATATTCTGCCCATGTGTGGGGGCTACAGAGGAGCTGGAAATGACAGCACAAAGTACTTTTTCTGTATCTAATCAGAGGATCACTTAATTTTTCTTCCCTATTTCTCAACATGGTAAATTACATTGATCCATCTTTCAAACATTAAATCAATCTTACATTCCTAAGACAAGATCCGCCTGTTTGTGATATGATTTGCTGAAACACTGTTAAGAATTTTTGTGTCTATTTTAGCTATGGGAAATTAGCCCATTGCATGACAAGAGTGATGCCATTGTGACAGTAAGCCACTGTGATGATGACTGGTGTCTGACTCCTGTCTACTAAAGTATTCCTCAGCAAGTTCTTTAAACAATGCCTGCAGCATAGATAACCCTTCATAGAGAAACAATACCTGTGACATAGAAATCCCCTCATAAAGATGCTTATCTAGCCTCCCCAGATTAGTTACACAGTTACACCTTACTTGTCAATTTCTATTTATCTCATCTATTATTTGTAAACCTTCTCCTATTTTTGTCTGTTTTTGGATTAATTGAATATTTAATGAATCCTTTTGGGGGTTTTCTTAGTTATAACTCTTTGTTTTATATTTAGTAGTTGTTTTTGGGTTAATGGTAAAAAGTTCTAATTACCACAATCTGCATTCACATACTTTTATATATGCATATACATACAGAGGGTGCCAAAAAGTATACCATTTTAAGAAAGAAAAAAACAAAGATGGCAGTCTGTAGCCAGCTTTCTGCAGACGCTCCCATCCAGAAGGAAAGTTAAAGGACAGAAATTTAGCAAGAAAGCCAACGGTTTGGAACTGAGCCAAAAGAGAAGGTCAAAGAACGCACATCATCCCTGCTGGAGCAACCTGCAACCCCAAGGATACAAATAAAAGGTACAGAGCATATCACCAAGTGGACGGGAGTCCCCTCCCCTATGAGAGCAGCTGGCACTATATGCCATACCTCCATACAAACAAGCGAGCAGAGTTCAGATGTCCTCCCACTCTACCCCACGGGAGAGACCCTCTAAAAACTGGACCTCCTTCCCCTACTAGGGTGTCGCGGCACTCTCCTGCCAGGCATAAAACTGTATAGAAACTGTATATATTCTCTACCTGCAAGTTGGAACTCCTGGCAATCCCCTCCACTCTCACCCTGAGATCTGGAGGTCTGTCCCCCACGGAGACCAGATTCTTGGACACTTTCTCGAGGGGTGTGGACAGGGCACGGGCTGTTACTGGTCTGTGCTGTTTTCCTGGCTCGAGAGCGGTAGGAGGAATAGTGAGCTGAGAGGTGGCCGAAGTGGAGAGGCGGTCCCCTGAGGCACCAAGCAGCAGCGCTGAGAAAGCTTTGCTAAAGTTCGGCCACACCTGGCCCTCAGGGGATGACAGCTGAGACAGACAGCTGAATCTCACAGACTGAGTCAGGACTATTAGCAGCCCAGTGTCTCTTCCACAGGGCAGAAATTCTGCGAACTTGTTCTGTTCTATCAGTTTTTTCATCTACTTTACATCGATCAGGGACAGGGCTGGAACTGAGTGAATCACACCAGCCCCTATCAAGTACCCAGGTTGTCAGGCCTCACCTCCCCCCTGACAACACCAACATAACTGGTGGACTGGCTGAGGAGCCACAGAGCCCCGTGTGACCTAGGCAGGCGCAAACCTCTAGAGCATCTGCTCATCAGAGGGAACTGGATCACAGCCCTGCAGGGTTACCAGAGACTGGGTGTGACAGAGGGGCAAGGCAGGGAAGGAGGCAGCAACCTTCCCAGGCCAATTTACTGGCTGGGGGGGCCCTCCTGAGCTCACAGAACCCTAAAGTGAGTTATACTAAAGCTGCAAGCAGACTCCTGCTAGTCACCAGAGACTTTTCAACTCTTTGATTTGAGGTTGGTACTGACTGGGACAATTGATTGGGACCTCTTCAACTGGG
>CAUYRH010060280.1:0-36229 GCA_963574655.1 Perodicticus potto
CACACACACACACACACACAGGCATTTATATACACACATACATACACACACAACAAACACACAAAACCAGTTAAAGGAATTCCCTCTTCCTCCTTTCGGCCGTGTTTTTTATAGACCTTTTCAGAAGGCTTTGATTCAGGGCGTTTATATTTTTTATTTTAACTAAATTTCATCCTATGGGTTTGGATATACATTTATACCTTCAGATATCATTATAAATCATTGAACCCAAATTTGTGCATATATCTGTTGGGCCTCTGCTCAGGGTGCCACAGCCTGAAGGAGAGGGGTCACTCCAAACTATGGGGACTATGGTAGCTGCTGGTGATAGCAGGTTCCATTGCCACCACTGCCATTTAATCTCAGGCAATGACCTGGGGCTGCCTTCAGTGGCTTGTGTGGAGGCAAGAAGATATTTAGAAAACTGTAAAATCCATGTATGGCTAGCATTAAATTTGTTCTGTACAACAGTCTGTATTTCTGAAGTTTGAGATGCCTATTTAACATGTCAAATGAAGACGGCAATAGATGGTTGGATAGAAATTACTGGTGTGTAAAGGTGGGAATGGATGCACAAATTTGTGATTCATTGGTTTCTAATGATACCTGAAGGTATAAAAGTATTTTCAATCCCATAGTGAGGGAGGATACCCAGGAAAAGTAAAGTTAAAAAAACAAAGGTTTCTCAAAGAAGCCCAGGAACACACCTCCAAGGACCTCTCCATGGTAACTGAGCCATTAAGAATTTGTAAAACATAGCTTCGTAAGTCCTTGAAACTGTTTATAACACCACGTTTATAAGAGGAAGGGCTTTATTCATCAACCCGTGCTGCTTGCTTCTGTAGACCCTGCACATGATTTTATACCTTCAATGAGAAATAATATGGTAATTCCTTTGTCTATCTACTTGTAATTCCAATAAAAGGACAGGGACAGAGCTGATTGAGGAGCTTGGCCATTTTAGATTCAAATCTTCCATGGTTCCACAGTGTAAAATACAATGCCTTCCCCTATAATCTTTGATGAGAGTCTATTGATTTCAATTAGCAGGTCCTGCAACATTTCTGGTTCCCTGACTGGGAAGCGAGCAGGTGGATTCAGACCAAGAGATTCTGGGGGCTTCCCAATGCCAAGTGCTGCACCCTGTGGGGTTTTCCCAGTGTCCTGACTGATGCCTTCCCTAAGAGCACCCCTATGTTGGTTACATGGAGTGGGGGGCTTGGTGGAGCATTGGAAAATTCCCATGGCGTCCTCCATGGTGGTATCTCACCAAAACGGGAAGGAACCAGGAGAGTACACCAGGGAAGTGTGTCTGGACTTAGGTAAGGAAAACTGGATTTAAAAGGGTATAATACTAGTAAAGCCCACCCCTAAGAGTGGAAGAGGAGTTTGATCACCTCCTTGAGGTGGAACCCTCTGTAGAAAGGACAAAAGGAATTGACCTCTATGAGACCAGGAAGAACTCACACCCAGAAATGGCAGAGCCCCCCTGAGCTGGCATACTACACATCCATGGACCCTCTAGTGTTGCAGGAAAATGAGGCCCAACAGAGAGAAAGAGGACCCAAACACCACATTTATAAGAGGAAGGGCTTTATTCACCAGACAGGAGCTTATAGCATAGAAGAATTCCAAATGGCTGCACTCCCCGACTGGCTTGGTCTTTCCCTTTTTATTGACAGTCAAGAAGTTCCACCCCACAGGTACCCTTCTCATTGGCCAGTTTGAATCAAGCGGGAGATGCTATTCCAGCCCCTATAGAAGGACAGGATTTCACAAAACTTGAAAATTTCCAAGTTCTAGGAAGTTAAGTTTACAAATTCCTAAGAGCTGAGTCACCATGGAGAGGACCCTGCAGGTGTATCCTTGTGGTCTTCTTGAGGAGACCTGTTCTCCTAGACCTCATCCTTCTCAGGTATTCTCTCTCACTAGGACTACTTGATACAAACAGACACCGGTCTCTGAACAAGCTCAACTTTATCACACCAGAATGACTGAGCCTCAGGTAACACTCTCTCTGTTAATGGTAAACTAATTTTAATAACACCAGAGGCACTTCCTCTGTTATTCCTAAATTTTAGAACTTCTGTTTTCCTCCCCTATCTCCATCTCTGAAGTAGAAAGTAAAATACAATCCCTTATGTATTCCACAACTTCTCTGCCATTGGAAGATGAAGTTTAATTGCCCTACCCCACTGTTTGGACAGAATCTGAAGGTTAAGTTGAAAATCTAACTCCTTTAATATCACAGGCTTTTAGAGAAGCTTGGCTGAGACTTTGTATACAACCTTCTTTTTCCTTTTTTCTAAGTTTGGAGTTAAATATGAAAGGAATCAGTAATTTAAAATAAAGTAAATATATAAAATGCATATGAAAATTTTTAGTACAGAAAGATATAATAAAAAAAGAATAATTTTGTATAAGAAAGAATCTCGTGTGAAAACTTTTCGTCTTAAAGTAATTGGTGGTTTTGGTTTGGTGTCCGTTACACAGTGGTTATGGTGCCAGCCACATGCACCGAGGCTAGTGGGTTCAAACCCGGCCCAGGCCAGCTAAACAATAACAACTACAACAAAAAAATAGCCAGGAGTTGTGGCAGACGCCTGTAGTCCCAGCTACTTGGGAGGCTGAGGCAAGGAAATCGCTTAAGCCCAAGATTTTAAGGTTGCTGTGAGCTGTGACACTGTTGCAGGAAGACAAGGCCCAAAGGAGAGAAAGAGCACCCAAACACCACGTTTATAAGAGGAAGGGCTTTATTCATGAGCTGGGAGCTTAAGGCATAGAAGAATTCCAAATTGCCATGCTCCCCGGCTAGCTTGATCTTTCCCTTTTTATTGACAGTCAAGAAGTTCCACCCCACAGGTACCCTTCTCATTGGCCAGTTTGAATCAAGCGGGAGATGCTATTCCAGCCCCCACCTAACTACAGGATTTCACAGAACTTGGAAACTTCCAAGTTCCAGGAAGTTAAGTTTACAAATCCCTAAGGGCTGAGTCACCATGGAGAGGGCCCTGCAGGTGTATCCTTGTGGTCTCCTTGAGAAGACCTGTTCTCCCAGACCTCACCCTTCTCGGGTATCCTCTCACAACACCACGGCACTGTGCCTAGGGTGACAACTTGAGGCTCTGTCTCAAAATGTAAAAATAAAAAATAAATAAGTAAAGTCCAGACTTACACTGAATTTCTGAGATGTGTTCAATGGAGCATTCATGGTTTTCCCAGCCAGGTTCATCTGTCCATTGCCCAAGAAAAAGCCAATGTCCAGAGACAGGGTTTACAGCAGAGAAAGTTCATGCCACAGAGCACTAAGTGGATAGATGAATCCGCAAGAATTGGGGGGACGGGGTTTGAAAAGACAATTTGGTGGGTAAAAGATTAGGCGATCAGGTCTGCTAATTGCCTGGCTTCAGGGCAGAACCATCTGTCTTTGGTGTGGGCCACAGTGTAGGTGGCTGAGTTACAGCAATGCAGAACCTTGGGTAAAGGATTCAAGACCAGTTGAGTGGGTTCCTTGGTCTGGGTGGGTCCTTACTGAAATGCAGGACCAGGAAGATAGATATCTCAAAAACTACTCCAGGGTAAAGAGGCAAACTGAGGCAACAGTGATTATTGTAGAGGAAATGAGGTCCAGTGGCTGATTATTCTCATTATTTTACCTAAGCCTGCCTCTTTCCAGAGTTCTGAGGGCACCCCTCCATCAATTTGTAAAGGTGGTTTCAGTTGCAATAGTTCTTAAATGTTTTAACTCACTATCTATTGTGAAACTCTAATAGATTAAACTAGAAGACTTCCCAGGACAAAAAAAAAAGAGGCCCAGATTTGCATACAATGTGGGAAGGGCTTTTCTGAGACCCCAAAACCAGTCTCCAGCATTTTGTGAAGAACCCCTGGCTTTAAAGAGCCAAAATTTTCAAGCTTCTGGCTTGGCGCCTGAGGCTCAACAGGCTAAGGCGCCAGCCATGTACACCTGAGCTGGTGGGTTCAAATCCAGCCTGGGCGGACAAACAACAATGACGGCTGCAACCAAAAAATGGCCCGGTGTTGTGGCGGGCGCCTATAGTCCCAGCTACTTGGGAGGTGGAGGCAAGAGACTCTCTTGAGCCCAGGAATCGGAGGTTGCTGTGAACTGTGATGCCACAGCACTCTATCCAGGGTGACAGCTTGAGGCTGTCTCAAAAAAAAAATTTTTTTTTCAAGCTTCGATTCCACTAACGCTTGAAGTTGAGATGTTTTTATGAAATTACTAACTTTTTCCTGATCTAAGTTTGAGTGGGGGAGGGGTTGCTTTCCGGAGTTCACTCTCTCCGGTCTTAAACGACTCCCTGGTTTCAGCCCGAGGACAATCACTGTTCTCCCAGCCAGCCCAGAACGCTGCCGGTCTGGGTTTTTGGATGCCAGTGCTGCCACCTACTGACAAAAACGTTCTCCTCTGGTTGTGGGGGTTGGGAGAAGCACAACTCAAGGAAGTAATAGTTTTTCTCCACTCCAGATGAATTCCAACCAATCAACGTGGCAAGAAGAAAGGGAGGGAGGAATAATGTATCACAAAACATGACTTTGTTAATTTTCTCTTACTGTTAGTCTTTTATTTCTTTGATTTCTATTCTGTTATTTCCTTCATTTTACTTACCTTTCTGTTTACTTTGCTCTTATTTTTCTAGCTTCTTAAGATGGAACCTTAAGTCATTGACTTGAAGGTTTTCTGATTTCTATTATAAGCATTTAGAGCTATAAATTTCCCTTTAAGCACTGCTTTAGCTGAACCACACAAATATTTAAAAGTTGTATTTCATTACCGTTCATTATCTAATTTCCCTGGTGATTATTTCATTGACCATGAATCATTTAGAAGCATGTTGATTAACTTCCAAATTATGGAGTTTTTCTAGATATCTTATTGATTTCTTTTTTTTTTTTTAATTAAAGACATAAGGTCTTGCTGTTGTTCAGCTGGTCTCGAACTCCTGAGCTCAAGAGGTGAGGACCAGGTCACGTCAGCCACATAGTCACCAGATCTGGGTCAACACCGGGGAATGAGTAGAGTAGATGTGATTCTATTGAATGTTTGGACATTGAGTGTCTATCAGAATAAATCCTGCCTGGTCTGGCTAAGACAAGAAGGCTCTTTTTCTTTATTTTTTATTTTTCTTGAGATAGTTTCACTTTGTCACCCTCAGTAGAGTGCCATGGTGTCATAACTCACAGCAACCTCAAACTCTTGAGCTCGAGTGGAACTACAGGCACCCACCACAATGCCTGGCTACTTTTAGAGGCAAGGGTCTCACTCTTGCTGAGGCTGGTCTCAAACACAAACCTGTGAGCTCAAGCAATACGCCCACCCCAGGCCCCCAGAGTGCTAGGATTACAGACGTGAGCCACTACGCCCAGCCTTAAGAAACCTCAGAATCTGGGCCCAGTGGCTCAGGCTGTATTCCTAGCACTCTGGAAGTCCGAAGAGGGTAGATTGCTTGAACTCAGGAATTCCAGACCAGCCTGAGCAAGAGCAAGATCCATTCTCTACTAAAAATAGAAAAACTAGCCAGATGCAGTGGCACACAGCTGTAGTCCCAACCACTAGGGAAGCTGAAACAAGATGATAGCTTAAACCCAGGAGTTTGGGGTTGCTGTGAGCTATGACTCCACAGTGCTGTACCCAGGGCCACAGAGTGAGACTCTGTCTCAAAAATAAATAAATAAATATTTTAAAAAATTTTTAAAGTCGGAGCCCAACAAAGCTATCCATGTACTAGACATGTCAAACTCAGTATCTGACCATATGCTGAGCCATAAACAATTCCCAATAAATTTAAAACAATTAAAATCGTACAGAATATGTTCTTTGATTATAATGGAATTGAGCCGAACATGGTGGCTCATAACTGTAATCCCAGTGCATTGGGAGGCCAAGGCAGATCATTTGAGGCCTGGAGTTCCAGACCTGCCTGAGCAACATAGTCCTTATATCTTAAGAAAAATAAAATAAAAATTAGCCAGGTATGGTGGCGAGCACCTGCAGATCCCTTGAGCCCGCGGGTGTGAGGCTGCAGTGAGCAATGATCATGTCACTGCACTCTAGCCTGGGTGACAGAGCAAGACCCTATTTCAAAAACCAAAACATGACAAAAACAGAATTGGATTAGAAATCAATAAGATGGCCAGGCACACTGGCTCAAGCCCATAATCCTAGCACTCCAGGAGGCCGAGGTATCCCCCTGCCGGAGGCCTGACCCTATCCGTTTCTCCTCCCCCTTCGTTTACAGTGGATACTCATGGCAACCTTCCTGCCTTGTCCATTTTGTGCTGCTGTAACAGAATACCACAGACTGGGTAATTTATAAAGAACAATAGTTTATTTCCTAACAGTTCTGGAGGTTCAAATCCAAGATCAAGGTATTGGTATCTGGCAAGGGCCTTCTTTCTGCACTGTCTCATGGCAGAAGGCAAGAGGGTGCACAGAGCGAGACCCCGACCTCAAAGCCTCAAGGCCTTTGACAGTCGCCATAATCCATTCACGAGGGTGAAGCCCGCACAGCCTAAACACGTCCCTCCGCGCCCACCTCCCAACACTGCACAGGGGATTAAGTTTCGAAAACGTGCTTTAGGGGAACACATTCAAAACATCCCACCTCCTTATGTCCATCCTACTCTTAAGTTCTTCCTTTCTCCCCCTTTCTGAATTTACACAAACCTATAGGCTTCTCCTCTTCATAGCAGTCACCTGAGGAAATTATACTTTTTTCCAAAAAATCAGATTTATCCTCAAAAATAAAGTTTTCAGAGGATTTGCTATGGTTTCAGCCAGACCTCTGTGTCTTCACCCTGACTTTCCCTGCTTGGCTTGGCCGACCTTCGGCCATCCAAGATCTGAATCACTTATCACACTCTACAGAGTCCCCAAGTGGTCAGGACAGCCCAGGTGGGGTGGAAGGCACCCTTGGTCCTGCCTCCTGATGGGCACTCTTCTGTTTGCTCCCTTCCCCTTGACTGTGGGAAGGACTGGAGACTTGCTTCTAACCAGTAGAATGTGATGAAGGTCTGGAATACCCTGGGATTGCTTGTACGTGACTACCTGAGAATGTAGTGCCAGTCTTGCTAGAGTCTCCCTCTCCATTGCTGTCTTTAAACAAGCAAGCTGCCATGAGTCCTACAGTCATGAGGACGTGGATTTCACCACCAACCTGAGTGAGCTCAGAAGCAAATCCCTCCCAAGTTGTGCATTTTTTTTCTCTTGCCTCAGCCTCCCAAGTAACTGGACTATAGGGGCCCACCGCAATGCCCAGCTATTTTCTGGTTGTAGTGTCATTGTCATTTGGCAGCCTGGGCTGGATTCAAACCTACCAGCTCTCGTGTATGTGGCTGGCACCTTAGCCACTTGAGCTACAGGTGCCGAGCTTCTTTTCTTTTCTTTCTTTTTTTTTTTGAGACAGAGCCTCAAGCTGTCACCCTGGGTAGAGTGCTGTGACATCACAGCTCACAGCAACCTCCAATTCCTGGGCTCAAGCGAGTTTGCTGCCTCTGCCTCCCAAGTAGCTAGGACTACAGGCACCCGCCACAATGCCTGGCCATTTTTTGGTTGCAGCCGTCATTGTTGTTTGGCGGACCCAGGCTGGATTCGAACCCGCCAGGATTCACTTTGTCGCCTCTGGTAGAGTGCTGTGGCGTCACAGCTCACAGCATCCTCAAACTCTTGGGCTTAAGTGATTCTCTTGCCTCGGCCTCCCAAGTAGCTGAGATTATAGGCACCTGGCTATTTTTAGAGACAAAGTCTCGCTCTGGCTCAGGCTGGTCTCAAACCTGTGAGCTCAGGAAATCCTCGGCCTCAGCCTCCTAGAGTGCTAGGATTACAGGCATGAACCACCACACCCAGCCCCCTAGTTGTGCTTCTGATGAGAACCCATTCCTGGCCAACACCTCGACTGCAGCACTGAGACCCAAAGCAGGGGACTCAGTTAAGCTATGTCCGTACTCTTGATCCAAAGAAAATGACGTATAAATGAGTGCTGTTTTAAGTCATGTAAGTTAGAGGTGATTTGTTGCACAGCAATAGATGACTAATATTCCAGGCAAATACTAAACACATTCCCAGGAGCTCCAGCGTGGCACCCAGCCAGCAGGGTATGTCCTCAAGGTGAGCTGCTGTAAGAGTTGTGGAAACACCTGCTTCCTTCACTGCCACATATGCCGGCTCCACGCATTTCTGGAAGGGGGCTAAGTGTTGCCATGCTCTCACACTACCCAGTGTTGACACTGGAAACGGTGGTGATTATGCTAAGCTGCGTTCACTCAGCAAGCACATTGCTAGTACCAGATTGTGAGAAAGAGAAAACACCACCTGACCTCCAGGAGCTGGCCTGACTCACCAGCCAGGCCTTAGTATTGGTGTGAGCTGGCTGGCACCCACAGCTAGACCATGGTCCTCTCTTGTCGAACATAAGCAATTTCACAGAGCATCAGACAAGCCACTCTGTGACCATGATGGATGAAGACACAAACAAGACCCCTCCATTATCACATCTCACACAGACAACACGTGAACATCGTCTGAGCCACAAAAAAGGACCAGACATCCACCCCCTCTCCTGGCTAATGAGTGACTGCTGCTCGTTGAGCAATGCCAGCTTTTGCTTCCTCTCATTTTTCCCACCGTATAGATGAGATCCATGAAGATATTATTTGGGGATGACCTATGTTCCCTCAAAATTCATATGTTGAAGCCCTAACCCCCAGCGCCTTAGGATATGACCCTTGGGAGATAAGGTCATTCAAGAGGTAATTAAGTTAATCTGAGGCCATTAGGATGGGTTCTAATCCAATCTGGCTGGAGTCCTTCGTAAGAGGAGAAAATGTGGACACATAAAAGAGACACCAGGAACACACTTGGAGGATGACCACGTGAGGACAGGGGAAAGGTGGTCGTCTGCAGGGCAAGGAGCGCAGCCTCGAGGAAAGGGGACCTGCTGACACCTTGATCTCAGACTTCCAGCCTCTAGAACTGTAAGAAAATAGATTTCTGTTGTTTAAGCCAGCTGGTTTGAAAGGTGTAACCAGGGGCACCCTGAGACGAGGCCGCAGAGATGTTCAGACCAGCTTTACTGAAAGGGGAGGTGACCCACCTGGGCAGTGCAAAGATGGTGGCTGCACTAAGAGTGGTTGGGGGCTTGTTTCTACACTGGGCACAGGGGGAGGGAGATTCCAAAGCTAGAAGGCTTTGGCAGGCTTTCTGGCGGAACTCTTGGGGTGAGGTCAGGTAGGCTTTTTGCTCTGGGAGAGGAAGTGGGGAAAGAGTCTAGGCACCTGACTCTTGTTAAAAGGGTGATGGGGTCAAAGGTCAGTCTTCTGGAACTGCTTCTCAGTGGATAGGGCCTGTAGTCTTACTCAGTGCGAGGAGTTGGGTGTTAGTAGGTCCGTATGGGTTTGGGGTACATTGGGAAAGGGTTCGGGGATTAATAGGAATTGATCTGCAACTGCTGCCGACACCTTTTTTGAATCCTGTCTTGAATAAAAGAAGACAGGAATTGGATGCCACAAGGGGCAATGGTTAATAAAAGGAGAATTACAGGTTGAACCAGGATCCCTCATACATGGGTGGCTTGTTCTGGGAGCCCAGTGATGCCCTCTCTGATTAGGCTAGATTTGTTGCCATAGAAACAGCATGCTTGGGCAGCTCCTGTGGCTCAGCGAGTAGGGCGCCAGCCCCATATACTGAGGGTGGAGGGTTCAAACCCTGCCCCGGCCAAACTGCAACAACAACAAATAAATAAATAAATGTTTAAAAAAAAAAAAAAGAAAAGAAACAGCATGCTTCCTGTAAGAAAGTGCGAAGACCCTCTTTTCTCCTCCATGAGCAAATCCAAGGAGTTTACCTGATCTTGTATGAGCTGTAAATCAGAGACTTCCTGGGGACTCTTGGCCAGTCCAGTGGACACAGTTGGAACTGGTGGGTGGCAGTTCCTAGTCTGGCAGTTCTGGTGGAAACTCCTGCCTTAAGGCCTCGTCCTACCAGGAGAGGGATTAACGATCCATGTTTAGCTCTAGGTAGGGTGTGAAGGGGACTGGAGCCTGCCCAATGCCTGGGAGGAAGGCTATATCAAGGTAAAGCAGGACCAGGGTGCAGTGCTGGTCCAGTTTATTGGGAGGCACAGATAGGTAGAAGTCCCACACAGGAAACAGATGCCAGTGTCAGCGGGGCAAGTGGAAAAGTTAAACGAAAGGAGTGATTCTTGAGTTCCTGCGTGTTTTCTGGGGGCACCATTTTTTTTTCTTTTTTTTAGAGACAGAGTCTCATTTCATCACCCTTGGTAGAGTACCATAGCATCACTCACAGCAACCTCCAGCTCTTGGGCTTAGGCGATTCTCTTGCCTCAGCCTCCCGAGTAGCTGGGACTATAGGCGCCCGCCACAACGCCCGGCTATTTTTGTTGTTGTTGTTGCAGTTTGGCCGGGATCAGGTTCAAACCCGCCACCTGGAGTATATGGGGCTGGCACCCTACTCACTGAGCCAAGGCGCTGCCCTTCTGGGGGCACTTTTAAGGTCCCAGATAGAAACGGTTCTTGCTAGGATTGCTCTGGTCAAAGTTGTATAGGTGGAGCTGTAACAGAGTGTGTTTTAAGGACGACATGGACCTTGGTTTGGTCTAGGTGGTCAGCGAGGCTGTCAGCAGGTATGGGGATAAGAGAGCAACAAGCTTGAGTTTTTCCAATGTTTTTAATTTAAGAGAGGAGTGAAGATTGGACAGCAGGAACCAGAAAGTAATAAAGGGTAGCAAAAGAACTTTATCTCCCAGTGAAATAATAAACTGCAGAATATATAGGTGAAGGGTTGTATTTTTTTTTATTTTACTGGAGATAGGAGAGAGAAATAAAAGTCTTTAAAATTTAGAAAGAATAGTAAAAACAGTGGCACTGGTACTTAATGGAATTAATTTGTCAGAGATTTACTTACTTACTTGAGGCCTTTCCGGTTGAGCCCATTTCGAAGTCCAACATGCTGGTCTGAGGGAAGCAGTTTTTGCTGACTTGGGGGACCACCAGTTTCAGAAGGCGAATGTAGTCTCCTGTTCTAAGGAGGATACATTCTCGCTTCCATTGTCTTTCTGCTTTGTGGAGAGGACACTGTTCTGGGATCTCAGCAGACGGTGCTTCCTGGAGAACTTGACTTCAGGAGCACAGAGTCACAGTGAGGCAGCGTTTCCATCTCACAGAAGGGCACGGGCTTCTTACCTGGGCCTTTGAAATAACTATCTCTGAAGAAGACTTAAAGTGGTGGCCACCATTTTAAAAACTCCTCTGCCTTCCGGGCTGCTGTCAGTTCCATTTTCTCTCTTTCTCTATCCTCTCTCCATCTTCATTAAAACACCATGAAGGTCAGGCCTGAAAGTTCTGTTTGTGAGGTCTAAGGCTTCTTTTACTTTGGGGGGTTTATGCTGAATATTGAGGCTGACTGAGAGACGGGCTAACTGGGAGATGAAGTATTTCTTAATACTCTCTGGTATTAAGATTTAAATTAGTAAAAAGCTGAAAAGGTTTTAGACAAGAAAAAGTGCTGGATTTTAATTTTGGCTTTGAGAGATTTATTATGACTTTAGACTCCCCCTCTGAAATATCTCAGGGGGGAGTTGGTATGCCAGAGAGAAGAGAGTGTAGCTGGAAGGTGATGGGGACTGGGGAAGCCATGGGTGGAGGCTGATGCCAGTGGAAGGTGGTGGCCCGTAGGGATGTGCGGCCGGCATGGGCCAGAAGGTTGGTGAGGGAAGAAGCCAGGGGTGGGGAAGGGAGCCAGGGAGAAGCTAGTGATGCAGGAGCATGAAGAGATATCAGGGGCAAAGGTGGAAGGTTTTGAGGCTGGGGTAGGTCAGGAGGGGGAGCAATAGGAGCTTGAGGGATCCAGATAGGAGCGAAGATGGGAAGATCAGGAGAAGATCGAGGGGCAGGGGTTGAGCCAGGAGGATCTGGTGGCTGGAGTACGATTTGCACAGGGAGGGGCCAGAGTGGAGGGAGAGAAAAGGCCTGAGTATTGGGGATTGCTTCCTATCTGCCATGTCTCTGGAGATTATTTAATTCTTTAAGATACTGAAGTCAAAAGTTCCATTCTCAGGCCATATAGACCTGGTATCCAATCTGTACTGAGTCCAAGCCATACTGTAGTAGAATGCGAAGCGTTTGGGCCGAATCTCCTCTTTGAGGCCTAAGTTTTTGTATTGCCCCCTGGGGCGTCTCCATGAAGGGAATGGAAGAGCCTGCTCTCATGTCTCAGATGTCCTTCCCCTACCTGGGTGGGGAAAAAAGGCATCCCTTGTTTCCCAAGAAACCAGGAGTGAAAAACAGCTGAGAAAGGTCAGGTGTCCCTAATTTTCTCAGACAATTTAAGGTCTCCAGGACCTTAAATGCCCAAAAGAGGGTCCAGCACTGGGCATGAAGTGAAAAACAAAACAATTTGAGGTCCTGGACCCCAGAAGAGAGCACAGTGTTAGGTCAAAACCCTCTAATTAGGTGTGAACAAACGATGAAAGAAGAAGCTAAGAGGAGAGGGGTGAGAACACGGAGGCACCAAGCAGGCCCCCCAGCTCCGCGTGATGGTGTTCAGGAGCCCTGTTCACACTCAGTGGCAGATGGATGAAACCTCAAAATCTCCCACAGCTGGGCCAGTGGAGTCGGGTCTGGGCAACACAGGACCAGCTTCACAGGGAATTGGGGTGGTTGGGCCAGGCCGCCAACCAACCACCATCCCCAGGTTTTCAGCACCAGATGAAAGGGGTCTGGTGATGTACCCAGAGATGAGACCAGGAGAAACTTAGACCAAGTTTAATGAAAGGGGACTGAGACCCACCAAGGCAAAGATGGCCGCTGCCCCGAGAGTGGTTGAGGGCTTGTTTTATACTGGGATTAGGGGGAGGGAGATTCCACAGGTTGCCGGAAGGCTCTGGAGGGCTAGGGTCTATCTGGTGGAACTCTCGGGGTGGGGCCAGGCAGGCCTTTGGTTCTGGGAGGGGAGGTGGGGGAGAGGTTTAGGCACCTAACACTGCCTGCGGGGATTATTTTTACGGCCTCCTGAACTGACTAATGCACATACTCATTCAGAATTACACCCACTTCCTCAGAGCAGGCAAGCCACAGCAGAGCCCCGCTTCCTTGAACTTTCCCCCAAATCACCTGACAACACAAGTTTCAATCCTTTAACAAGCCCTTCTCGCATCCTCTTACCGAGTCGCCCTACACCTCCTCAAAGTGTGAGCATTTCATCCTTCCTCATCACAGACAGCAAAAAATCCATCTAAGTTAACTTCAGGTATGTCCCTGGAAGGACACTGATGACTATCTACTTGGGGTGACTTTGGCCAGCACCCATGCCCTCCTGTGTTTCTGCGGGTCTTACATCAGACCTCGTGCAGGCAGGGGGTCTCCTGGTGTAGGGCTGTGCCCATCCCATACTCTTCCTCTCCTGCCCCTCCCCCTGCACACCACGTGGGTAACAGGGAGGTAAATGCTAACTTATTTGTGGAAGCCTGGTGCAACGCTGCTGCCTGTGGAAGGGTTCCTGACAGAAAGGGATCCATAGTAGCTAGGATAAACTAAGGCCACCCAAGAAAGCACAGGAGAAACAGTGGGTGGTCACTGTTTCCCTGTCTTCAGCCTTTTTCCTTTCTAGGTGAATTTGCAAGTGGAGAAAAAAAGCTGAATTGCTAAACCCAGGAAGGGTAAAGAACAAGAGATAAAGAGTCTGAAAATAGTGTTGGAGGGAAAGAAAGAGGCAGTGTTGGGGGAGGGGGGGGTTATTATGCTTTACTGTTCACGAGTAATGAAAATTTTAGGAAATTTTCAGTAAAATTTAAGTTATGCACCAGTCTTTTAGAAGTGGGCTTTTAGGCCCCTGACAAGGTGTCATTTGGCTTCAATGGGAGGAGAGGGAAGAGAGAAGGCCTCCATAGGGAACCAAACAACACACAAGTGACAATGGTCTAATGTGTAATCTTTGCTATGAATCTAAAGTTAACAAAACTCCAAACACTTTCTTTCTTTCCTTTTTTTTTTCTTTTTGAGACAGAGTCTCATTATGTTGCCCTCGGTAGAGTGCCGTGGCGTCACAGCTCACAGCAACCTCCATCTCTTGGGCTTAAGCGATTCTCTTGCCTCAGCCTCCTGAGTAGCTGGGACTACAGAAACTCCAAACATTTTCTAAAAGTGACCTGAATGCTCAGTGAGATTTTACAAGACAAGTTAGCGATTATTCCACAGCACCTTCAGAAAGCTCTGGCTTGCTACCCAACGCTTAATTGGTTCGCACTATTTTTCATCCTTAAGGGATCCTGCTGCTTCTTTCATTTATCCCACACTCTTATTAAATACCTGAACATTTCAGTGTCAAGTGAGGGTTTACAGTGATGACTGTGACAGGCCTGCCCTCGCCCCCGAACTTCCTGGTTTCACAGTAGAATCACCTGGGGGAGTTTTTTAAACTACCAAAACCCAAGCCTTGCCCTGGTTAGTTAACTGGAAACCTCTGGTGGGATGTGACCCCAGCCTCAGTATTTTAAAAGCTGCCCTGGTAATTGTCATGTGCAGCCAGGAACAAGAGACAAAAGAAAATGAAATTACAAGGTAGTAGTTTGAGTGCAACAAGGTCCCTGACAGCCCATAAACATGCCCATCATTCCTCGGAGCATTTCCCACTGGAATGGGTCTCTGTCTAAACAGCTACCTGACCTAAGATTTGAGTAAGAGTTAACCAGAGCACAGCATTCCAGAGAGAAGGAACAGCACTGGCAAAGGCCTTGAGGCATGGGAGAGACTTCCCTGTGCTGGTGAAATTCAGTCTGCCGCACGTAGACCAGCGCAGGTAGGGGCAAGCAAGGGAACAGAAGCTGGTGGTGGAGGACCTGTGCGCTGGGACCAGGAGCTTGGACCCTGTCTTCAAGCCACTGCAGAGCCATTGAGTGTTTTAAGCAAAGGAGTTGTGTAATCAAATGTGAACTTTTTAAAGATCACCCTGGCTGCAGCGTCGAGGGAAAAGCTGAGAAAGCAGAAGTGGAAGTGGTGAGAGGGGAGTGAAGAGGCTTTGGGGACCTGCCCTAGGCTCTGGTAGGAGCTGGAAAGCAGCAAAGTGCTATTATGGAAGTAAAATTCTCCATACTTTGTGGTTGATTGGATGTAGCCGTGGGGGAGAATAAGAAACTGCCCCAAATGACTGCCCCCAAAAGGCCTCCAGACCACACCCTCTGGCCTCAACTCTGCAGCCAAAGTGGTAAGAGGAGTGAACACCCATGAGAGCCCCGGTTTCCTAAGCATTTCTACCGTCCTGCACGCAGGGAGGGGCGAGAGGGGAAGGAGTCAGATTCTCACTTCCTCCTCCTCTTGCCTGCCCTCGCCCCCACCTCAGGCAGTTTACCTCTGGCCTGAGCCCTGTGAAAGCGACTCTGGCCCTGGAGGAAGATAGAAGAGAGTTCCTGTTTTGTTTCTGCCATTAATTAGATTTGTGACCTTAGGCAAGTCATGCAACATCTCTGACCTGTATCTTCTTCATCTGCAAAAGGAGAATAAGAATACTTGTCTTGTAGGGATGTTGCGAAGACTAGAACTAATGTAATATATAAGGAGCCAGACGAAATACATGAATAAAGGGAGAATATCCAGAATGTAGAAAAGCTCCTGATAGAAAGAAAGAAAGAAAGAAGCCTAGTTGGAAAATCTGCAAAGATCATGAAGAGATAAAGAAAAGGTGGGGAGAGAAAAGGGAAGGAAAAAAGGGGGCAAGGAAGAAAGAGAGAGAGAAGGAGAAACAGCAGTTCATAGAGAAATGAAAAAATACTCACAAGCTAATCAAATAAAAACAAATTAATTCTGGAGATGGATGATGATGTTTGCCCAACAATGTGAATATACTTAATGGAACAAAACTGTACACTTAAAAATGATTAAAATGGTAAACTTTATGTGTATTTTGTCACAATTTTTAAAAATAAAATGATTTTTAAGGCTGGGCATAGTGGCTCATGCCTGTAATGCTAGCACTCTGGGAGGCTAAGGCAGGAGGATCACTTGAGTTCAGGAGTTAGAGACCAGCCTGAGCAAAGCCAGACTCAATCTCTACTTAAAATAGAAAAACTAGGTGAGTATTATGGCAGGTGCCTATAGTCCCACCTACTTAGGAGGCTGAGGCAGGAGGACCATTTGAGCCCAGGAATTTGAGCTTGCTGTGAGCAAGGCTGATGCCACAGTCCTCTAGCCTGGGCAACAGAGGGAGACTCTATCTCTAAATAAATAAATAAACAAACAAACAAATAAATAAGATAATTTTTTCAAAAGCAAATTAAAACAAGTAGGTGCATTTTCAACTCTCAAGTGGACAAAAATAAAAGCAGAGCAATATCCCATAGGAAAGTAAAAGCTTTCTATAAGGCAAAATGTGTATGCCCTTTGACCTAGAAATTCCACCATAGGAATCGTCCTAAGGAAATATTAACTCATGTTAATAAGTGCGAACACATCCATCGGCGCACATACACACACCCCCACACACAATTTGGGTATCACTGAGCTGGTCCACTGCAGCATTAAAACAGGGAAAAGTCTCAAACAGTCCTTATAAAGGGAAGTTATGAAAGAAGCAGATCTTTCAGTTCTGGAATAAAAGGACACACAGCAATTACTTTTCTGGGGAGGGAGTGGGAGAGTGTGGGGTGGGGCAGGGCCGTTCAGTTTTGAAGTTCCATGCTTCTGTATTTCCAATTTTTTTAAATCACAAGCACATCTTTTGGTTTCTTTTTTCCGTGCTTATTTTTTATTTCTTTGCTTTTTCTTGTTGTTGTTGAGACAGAGTCCCTATGCCCCTGAGCAGAGTGCAGTGGTGTCATAGCTCACTGCGACCTCAGAATCGGGCTATGGGCATCCTCCTGCCTCAGCCTCCAGAAGCCACTGGGATTACAGGCACTTGCTGTGGCTCCTAGCTGGGTTTTTCCATTTTTTTCATGAGTCAGGGTCTCACTTTTGCTCAGGTGAGTCTCAAACTCCTGAGCTCAATCAATTCTCCCTCCTCAGCCTCCCACAATGCTGGGATTACAGGCGTGAGCCACTGCGCCTGGCACAAGCACATCTTGGATCATTTTTTTAATTGTAATGCTTTTTTTTCAACTGACTAATTCTTGGGTGTGTATTATGTGGCCAGTCCAGTTGGGAGTAGGCCTTAAAAACAGAACAATCTACTCATTCTCCCTAATGACTACAGAACTTCCTAGAATGTGGTTTATTTGCCATTTGTCATGCTCACAAATAATGCTGCAGGGAATAGCACAGTGAAGAAAATCAGTGCTGCAGGAAACCTCAGGATTATCATTCTTGTTATTCTGACCTGTTCATTATGGGCAGTGGACGCAAGGGCCACAATGCTGGCCCAGACCCAAAGCCATGGTCTTTCTGGCAGGCTGGCCGCCAGGACCCCTATTTGGCCCCTGAGACCCCACTAGCCTTTGGAACGCTGCCCTGGCATCTGGCAACTGACACTTTTATGACTGGACATTCTTCTCTCCTACCTTGCTACCTACTGCTTCTTGGGTAGCAAGTTCCTTTTGCCACATGAATGATGAGCAATGTGGAGCTTGGCCCCAAAGGCTAATAATGCTAGTAGCCTTAGCTAAGGGACAATTTCTGCCTAGATCCCCTGCTCCTACAGGCCAGAAGCCATTCTGGTCAAAAGGGGGTCAAGCATCTGCTTTCCTTCTTCCTGTGGCTCCTGTGGGCCCAGAATCCCAGCCCACGAGGCAGCATATCCCCAAATGTGCACAGACATGCTTACTCCAAGGTCTGTCTCTACAAAGGAAAATATGGTTTACAGCCATGGTCCCCAACCCCAGGACTGCGGACCAGTACAGGTCTGGTCCCTGGCCTATTAGGAAACAGGTCACACAGCAGAAGGCAAATGGCTGTGAGGGAGCAAGTGAAGCTTCATCTCTATTTACAGCTGTTCCCTCACCACTTCATCACCACCTAGCTCTGCTTCCCGTCAGATCAGGGCGGCATTAGATCCTCATAGCAGTTCAAACCCTACAGTAAACTTGGCTTTGAGGGATCTAAATTCTAGATTCTCTTATGAGAATCTAATGCCTGATAATCTGAGGTAAATGTCATGTACTAGAATCATCTCAATCCCACCCCCTACTCCCATCTGTGGAAAAATTGTCTCCTATGAAATTGGTCCCTGGTACCAAAAAAGGTCATGAACCACTGGTTTATAAACTCCCAGAAATGAAGCATCATCAATAAAATTATTTCATTTTCCCAATTGGTCATTGTATACATGTACGTGTATATACAGTTTTATTAGGAGTCATCCTGGGCTTCATACTTCATATTTTTCATGAAATAATTGCCACGGACATGCCGGTCTCTCAGTGTCCCTGTACAAAAGGAGTCATCCTGTGTATTGCCCTTTTTCAGAAAGTACAGGTTGGCAGAGGGAGGTTAAATCACTTACTCAAGATCGTACATCTAGTCAGGTTGGATTCAAACTCACACAGTCTAACTTTACAGTCCAAACTTTCACCCACCTCCCTGAACTGCCTTTTCTTTTTCCGTTTCTTTTTCTTTTTAAGACAGGATCTCACTATGTTGCTCTTGGTAGAGTGCTGTGGCATCACAGCTCACAGCAACCTTAAACTCTTGGGCTTAAGTGATTCTCTTGCCTCAGCCTCCCAAATAACTGGGACTATAAGTGCCTGGCTATTTTTTTGTTGTAGTTGTCATTGTTGTTTGGCTGGCCCAGGCTGGATTCGAACCCACTAGCCTGGTGTATGTGGCCAGCACTCTAGCCCCTGAGCTATAGGCACCAAGCCTGCACTGCCTCTTCTCACTGCCAGCTAACATTTTAGGAAGGAGACATACGTGTGTATGTGTTTGAAAAACCTCCATAGTAGAATATTCTATGTTTCTTTTTTTCTTTCTTTCTTTTGAGACAGAGTCTCAAGCTGTCGTCCTGGGTAGATAGAGTGCCATTGTGTCACAGATCACAGCAACCTCAAACTCTTGGGCTTAAGTGATTCTCTTGCCTCAGCCTCCCAAGTAGCTGGGCCTACAGGCGCCCACCACAATGCCCGGCTATTTTTTTTCTGTTGTTGTTGCAGTTGTCATTGTTGTTTTAACTGGCCCGGGCAGGGCTTGAACCACCAACCTTGGTGTATGTGGCCAATGCCCTTCCCACTGAGCTATACAGGTGCCGCCCGAATATTCTATTTTTCAAACACACACAAAAGAAGAGAGAAAGCTAGATGTGGTGGCTCACACCTGTAATCCTAGCACTTTAGGAGGCCGAGGTGGGAGAATTACTTGAGGCCAGGATTTTAGGACCAACCTAGTGAGATCCCATCTCTAAAAAAACTTTAAATTAGCCAGTCATGGTGGTATGCATCTGTAGTCCTAGCTACACAGGAAGTTAAAGCAGGAGCATCCTTGAGCCCAAGAGTTCAAGGCTGCCATGAGTTACAATCTTGCCACTGGATTCCAGCCTGGGTAACAAAGTGACAAGCTGTCTCAAAAAAAAAAAAAAAAACAGGGAAAGAGAGTATAATGAACTCTTACATAGTAACAGCTCCAGAACTAGGGTTCCATGAAACACAGTGTGAGATGCACAGACTTAGGTCACTGTCACTGTCTCCTCCAGAACATGGTGAGAAGAACATGGTAACGGCAATCGGGAGGTGCCCAGGTGAAAGCATAGAGGAAGCAGAGACAGGGTATAGGGAAAGCAGAGGGGCCAGGAAAGCAAGTGGGGGGAGAAACTCAGAGCTATTGGGGGCTTCTGGCAGCCACCCCGTTGCAGTACTAAGTCATTTTTTACCCTAAAACACTGTGAGGCACTGTTCAGATCCCCCTTCCAAGGAGGATTTGTCCCACTTGGCTAGGAATGTATTCAGCTGTCACCTCCTGGTGCATTGAGAGCCGCCTGCCCTTCCAGTCTCAGCCCATCTCAGCCTGTCTTGGCCCCAACTCTAACTTCAGAGGCCCCCTAGGGTGTTGGGGGTGCCGGGACTGTCTTCCTCCCAGCTTGACTTCTCCCTCTGCCCAAGCCCTCTTCCTTCCTCCCCTTCAATAGGACTTAATCCAAGGGAACTCCTTAACAAACATCCTGCACACAAAACCTGTCTCAGAGTTTGCTTCCAGAGAAATTCAACCCGCCACACCCCATTGCTGAAGCGAGTTGGAGTTTGTTCCTTTTGATCTAAAAAGTGTTATTCGGTGGCTCACGCCTATAATCCTAGCACTCTGGGAGGCCGAGGCAGGTGGATTGCTTGAGCTCACGAGTTTGAGACCATCCTGAACAAAAATCAAGAACCCCGGCTCGGCGCCTGTGGCTCAACGGGCTAAGGCGCCTGCCATGTACACCTGAGCTGGCGGGTTTGAATCCAGTCTGGACCCGCCAAACAACAATGACGGCTACAACCAAAAAATGGCCGGGCATTGTGGCGGGCACCTGTAGTCCCAGCTACTTGGGAGGCGGGGGCAAGATACTCGCTTGAACCCAGGAATTGGAGGTTGCTGTGAGCTGTGATGCCACAGCACTCTATCCAGGGTGATAGCTTGAGGCTCTGTCTCAAAAAAAAAAAAAAATCAAGAACCCCATCTCTACTAAAAATAGAAAAACTGAGGCAAGAGAATCACTTGAGCCTAAGAATTGGAGGTTGCTGTGAGCTATGATGCCACAGCACTACCCAGGGTGACAGCTTGAGACTCTGTCTCAAAAAATAAAAAATAAAATAGATAAAGTAAATCAAAAGTATAATTAACACAGTCACCTAGCAAGTCATCATATTGGGGCTGTGATGACAACTGTCCTGTACCTTCTTTACAGAAATGATACAGACACCAGGACCAGACAGAGGAAGACAAAATGAATAGGAGAGATTTTCTTTTTTCTTTTTCTTTTCTTTATTATTATTATTTTTTGAGATAGAGCCTCAAGCTGTCACCCTAGGTAGAGTGCTGTGACATCACGGGTCACAGCAACCTCCAACACCTGGGCTCAAGTGATTCTCTTGTCTCCGCCTCCCAAGTAGCTGGCACTACAGGTGCCCTCCACAACGCACGGCTATTTTTTTGGCTGCAATTGTCATTGTTGTTTGGCGGCCTGGGCTGGATTCAAACCCGCCAGCTCAGGCATATGTGGCTGGCACCTTAGCTGCTTGAGCCACAGATGCTGAGCCTTTTTTCTTTTTTTGAGACAGAGTCTCACCCAGTCACTCTGGGTAGAGTGCCAGGTCATCATCTTAGCTCACAGCAACTTAAAATTCTTGGGCTCAAAAGATCCTCTTGCTTCAGCCTCCCAAGTAGCTGGGACTACAGGTGTCTACCACAACATCCAGCTAATTTTTCATTTTTTAGTAGAGACCAGGTCTCTTGCTCTTGCTCAGACTTGTCTCAAACTGCTGAGCTCAAGCGATCCACCTACCTTCGCCTCCCAGAGTGCTAGGATTACAGGCATGAGCCACAGCACCTGGCCTAGGAGAGATTTTTAAATTGTATACAATGTATCAGGGAAAGAGATCAAAGTTTATATCCTGAGACCCATATTTAAGAAAAAAAATGCAGTTTGCTTTCTTTCTCTATCAGCACTTGGGTGTTCACCTTAGCAGATGGGCAGTGGGTGAGCCAATTAAAGGAAATTCAGGCTGGACACAGTGGCTCACGCCTGTAATCAGCACTCTGGGAGGCTGGGGCAGGTGGATTGCCTGAGCTCACAAGGTTGGAGACCAGCCTGAGCCAGAGTGAATCTTGTCTCTATAAATAGCCAGGCCTTATGGCAGGGGCCTATAGTCCCAGCTGCTTGGGAGACTGAGGCAAGAGGATCACTTGAGCCCAAGAGTTTGAGGTTGCTGTGAGCTATGATGCCATCGCACTCCAGCAGTGGTGACAAAGTGAGACTCTGTTTCCAAAAAAAAAGAAAAAGAAACTCATTCTCTTCCTATTTGAAGTAGTCTCTGAAGGCCTCACTCAGTCTCCTTGGCAGAGAAGCTTAGTTCTGGGAGGGGCAGGACAGGTCCTTCTTTTTCTCTCCTCCCGAGGGAGGTCTTAGGTGCAGGGGAACACCTGCTTCTTGGTGGTCAATGAGAGAAGATGCTCTGCCATTCCGGCCGCGTCTGCTAGGGAAGCCTGTGCTGCTTGCACTTCTCAGGACCTGCTTTCCTGGCAGACTCAAGGTGTGGGGGTCCCTTTGATGACTCAGCCTTCCCCTTGACCTCCCTGACTTTGCAAATTCCCCAAGATCTGACTACCGCTCTTCTCAAATCCCTGGCTTGGGTGGCCTTCCCTGGGGCCCTCTTTACAGAGCTAAAGTTCAACCCTGCAGTAATAATTTCACCATCCCTGCAAACATAGTCTCAGGAAGCTTCTCCATTTCCCCCTGGGCTAGTGGGTATATTATCTTAGCAGCTGAAACCAAAATTCCACCGAGGAAAGAAACTATCTTTGGGGAAATAGTCTCAATTAGTTGCTTATGGTAGAAAGGGAAGCCCCAAACCTCCTCTTATCAAAAGCCAAGGTACCAAAGAACAAATATACCATTCTGCTGTAGAGAGAGAGCTGTGTGGATAGTTGGTATTTCTCAAAGGGAAGAATTAAGGGAGGAAGTAGGGAATCGGAAGGAGAAGATAGTGAGATAGTGTTGAGTTTGGGACTATCTGAAAGAAGCTCAGGCTGCAGGTGGGGGGATCTCCCAGGCATAAAGATGTGTCATTAAAAATGTCTTTGCATAGCCCAGGCATTGTGGCGGGCGCCTGTAGTCCCAGCTACTCAAGAGGCTGAGGTAAGGGAATCGCCTAAGCCCAGGAGTTGGAGGTTGCTGCGAGCTGTGTGATGCCACCGCACTCTACCAGGGTGATAAAGTGAGACTCTGTCTCTACAAAAAAAAAAAAAAAAAGTCTTTGCAATTCTCCTTAACCCATAAACCTCTAATGATAGGTAGTATAGCTTCTTTGAAAAGGAAATCAAGGCCGAGGTCAAGGCCGAGGGCCGTCTACCATGTTTGGATGTACATTAATGTGAGGACAAATTCAGAGAGATTGGAAATAACCACAAGAACAGAATATTCCTGAACATTCAGAGAAATGATAGGAAACCATCAAATTGGAGTTGGAACCATACTTAGTAAGATCTTGGTCAGACTCCAGAGAATGTCTGAGTTACATGTAAAATTTCAGAAATATCTGTCTTGTGGAGGCAAAAGGAGAATTTAGATGTTAAAGGAATGATTTCTGAACAAAGTGGTCCCACTACAACAGGGTTTGAACTGCTGGTCACAGCCAATTAGTGAGCAATGAAATCGAATTGGCAGGTTACAATCAGCAGTTTTAATGATAAAGTAGAAAGAACTAGTTCAACACCACCAGCCATTGGGGAAATGCAAATTAAAGCTGTGATGAGACATCTCTCTATTAGAACAACTAAAATTACAATAGTGACAATACAAAATACTGCTGAGGATGCTGAGAAATTGGATCTCTTAGTCATTGCTGGTGGGAATATAAAATGGTACAGCCACTCTGCAAAATTGTTTGGTATTTTCTAATCAAACGCAACATACATTTGCCGTATGATCCAGCAATCTCCTCCCTCGGCATTTATCCCAGAGAAATGAAGACTTCTGTCCACACACAATAAAAATGTTCTCAGATGTTCAAAGCAGCTTTATGTTTAATATCCCAGCTTTATGTTCAATATCCCAGCTTTATGTTTAATATCCTGCATTGCGATGGTTGTTATACAATGCCCTTCGATAGGTGGTACATCCATACCACAGAATACTAAGAGAAAAGAATGAATGAACTACTGATACACTCAACAACTTGGATGGATCTCAAGGGCATTATGCTTAGTGGGGAAAGTCAAACTCAAAAGGATGCACACTGCATGATTCCATTTGTATCACATTCTTTAAATGACAAAATTTTAGAGTTTGAGAATAAATTAGTGGTTGCCAGGGGTTACCAGGGGTGCGTGGGACTATAAAGAGGTAGCACGAGGGACTCCGCGTGTGGAGAATAAACCTGTAACTGCATTGTGATGGTTGTTATACAACTCTGTATGTGTGATAACAATGCACAGAACTACACACACACACACACACACACACACACACACACATGTACCTGTAAAAATTGGTGAAATCTAGAGAAAGTCTATACATTGCACTAATGTCCATCTCCTGATTTTGATACTGCATTATAGTTATGTAAGACATTACCACTGGGGAAAGTTGAAAGAAGGGCACAGGGGATCTCAGTGTACTATTTTTGCAATTTCATGTAAATCTGTCATTTCAGAATAAAAACATGTTTTACATGAAAAGGAATAAATAAAAGGTCACAATGCTTCATGCACAATAAGAGTAGCATTGTTCAGTGAAACTTTGTTGTTGCTGTTTTTTTCTTCTGCTTCTTCTTCTTTTCTTTCTTTTTTTTGACACAGAGTCTCACACGTTCACGCTGGGTAGATTGTCATACATCAGTCTAGCTCACAGCAACCTCAAATTCCTGGGTTCAAGGGATCCTCCTGCCTCAGCCTCACAAGTAGCTGGGACTATAGATGCCCACCACAACACCTGGCTAATTTTTCTATTTTTATTTTATTTATTTATTTATTTATTTTGAGGCAGAGTCTCAGTTTGTCACTCCTGGTAGAGTGCCATGGTGTCACAGCTCACAGCAATCTCAAACTCTTGGACTCAAGCAATTCTCTTGCCTCAGCCTCCCAAGTAGCTAGGACTACAGGCACCCACCACAACACTCGGCTAATTTTTTTTTTTGGAGAGACAGAGTCTCACTTTATTGCCCTCGGTAGAGTGCTGTGGCATCACACAGCTCACAGCAACCTCCAACTCCTGGGCTTGGGCGATTCTCTTGCCTTGGCCTCCCAAGTAGCTAGGACCACAGGCACCCGCCACAATGCCTGGCTATTTTCTTTTCTTTCTTTTTTTTTTTTGTTGCAGTTCAGCTGGGGCTGGGTTTGAACCCATCACCCTCAGCATATGGGGTGGGCGCCTTACTGACTGGGCCACAAGTGCTACCCTATTTTTTTTTTTTTTTTTTTTTGCCGTTGTCATTGTTATTTACCTGACCCAGGCCAGGTTCTAACCTGCCAGCCTCAGTGTATGTGGCTGGCGCTGTAACCACTGTGCTATGGGCACCAAGCCAGATTTTTCTATTTTTAGTAGCAACAAGGTCTTGCTCTTGCTCATGCTGGTCTCCAAACTACTAAATTCACGAGATCCCCCCTGGAGTGCTAGGATTACAGGCGTGAGCCACCTCACTAACCCAGTGAAATTTTGATTTCATTTGTGTGTGCTCATGTGAGTAGTAGGTCACAATATAAAATGCATTTAATGTACTTTTGGGGGTGGGGTGGTTTCTTAGGTCAAAAACAGTTAAAAACCACAGCTCTGCAGCAAGCTCAGCTGACTCAAAGACTTATGAGGACTATGTGATGATGTAGGACAGGCCTAGTTCATTAAGATTGTTGTTACTCATCTTCCCCATGTTTAAATTTCTTACTATGACAGGTTTTTGTTTGTTGAGACAGAGTCTCACTCTATCACCCTGGGTAGAGTGAAGTGGCATCAACCTAGCTCACAGCAACCTCAAACAGTTGGACTCAAGCAATTCTCTTGCCTCAGCCTTCTGAATAGCTGAGACTACAGGTGCTCACCACAATGTCCAGCTACTTTTTCTACTTTCAGTAAACATGGGGTCTTGACCTTGCTCAGGCTGGTCTTAAACTCCTGAACTCAAGTGATCCTCCTGTCTTAGCCTCCCACAGTGCTAGGATTACAGACATTGCCTGGTCAGATTTTTTTTTTGCAGTTTTTGGCTGGGGCTGGGTTTGAACCTGCCACCTCTGGCATATGGGGCCAGCGCCCTACTCCTTTGAACCACAGGTGCTGCCCTGGTCAGATTTTTTTTAAGGTTATATTCTTGGCTTCCACAAATAAGTATGCTCTTTGTTATTTTCTGGAATCATATAACACTCAGGATCTGTCTTTTCCCCCCACTTTTTTTCATCTTTGTATTTATTGTGAAATGAAATTTACCATTTTAGCCATTTTTAAGTGTACAGTTCAGTGACATTAAGTACATTGACACTGTTGGGCAGACATCAAGATTATTCATCTCTAGAACTTTTTCATCATCTCATACTGAAATTCTGGAGCATTAACAAGAATTCTCCCTCCTCGCCCCAGCCACCAGCAACCACTATTCTACTTTCTGTTTCTATGTATTTTCTCCCTACTCTTGAGAATGAATTGGTTTATCTATTGCTGAATAAAAAGTTACTTGAAAACTTAGCAACATAAAACAGCAAAGATTTATTATCTCTCTCTCTTTTTTTTTTTTTTTTTTGAGACAGAGCCTCAAGCTGTCACTCTGGATAGAGTGCTGTGGCATCACAGCTCACAGTCACCTCCAACTCCTGGGCTCAAGCAAGTCTCTTGCCTCCGCCTCCCAAGTAGCTGGGACTACAGGTGCCCACCACAACATCCGGCCATTTTTTGGTTGCAGCCATCATTGTTGTTTGGCGGGCCCGGGCTGGATTCGAACCCGCCAGCTCAGGTGTACGTGGCTGGTGTCTTAGCCCGTTGAGCCACAGGCGCTGAGCCTATTATCTCATGTTTTATGGTTCAGTGTCTCTCATGAGGTTGCATTCAACCTGATGGCCAAAACTAGTCATGTGAAAGCTCAGCTGGGGCTGAGGACCCGCTTCTTAACTTCCTCATGTTGTTGGCAGACCTTGGTTGCTCACTGACTCCTCCCCATATGAGCCTCTCCATGGGGCTGCTCAGAACATGGCAACTGGCAACCGCTAGAATGAGAAATCCAAGGTACAGAAGGATAGAATGGGGTACCAAGATGGAAATTACAGACTTTTATAACTTAATCTTAGCAACAACATACTATCATCTCTGCCCTATGCCATTGGTCATACAGAGCACTCGTGGCACAGTAGAGGGAAGGAACTACCCAAGGATGGGAACAGGGGGGTCATCTTACAAGTTAGCTCCCACAGAGTCTGAGGAACAAGAAATATTTCTGGGCTGAGCACAGTGGCTCACAACTGTAATCCTAGCACTCTGGGAGGCCAAGGTGGGAGGATTACTTGAGCTCAGAGGTTCAAGACAAGCCTGAACAAAACAAGGCCCTTTCTCTACTAAAAATGGAAAAACCAGCTAGGCACGGACTATATGCCTATAGTCCCAGCTACTCAGGATTGTTTGAGACCGGGAGTTTGAGATTTCTGTAAGCTAGGCTAAGGTCACAGCACTGTCTCAAAAAAAAAAAAAAAAAGAAAGGAAAGGAAAGGAAAAAAGAAATATTTCTGTACTATAAGCAGAACACCAGCCCAAAGTTGGTAAGTAGCAACTGACACGGGTATCCATGCTGGGAAAGCATTAGGGAATGGTGGAGGATTCGGCAAAGTGAAGAGGACAGGCCCCGCTGCAAGAGGGCAGCTGCTAATCATGATGTTGTCGTGAGAAAATACAGACCCAGTGTTACTACCATCTTCTCCGTGGAAATCTTCCAATGTTTGAGGACTTTCTGAAGTTTCTTGTTAACTTTAATTTGGGCAAATAAAATTATAATACATTCTCCAGGTGAGCCCAGGCTGCCAGGCTACATACTGGGCTGCCAGGTCATAGCAAGAGTCATGCAGTGTGAAGAGCTGGCTGGGCAGCCAGCCAGGCATGGATTCAAGTCTCAGCTGTGCACCCCTGACCGAGTCTTAGACTCCTGCACTGGAAACCAGAAATGTTAAAAGTATTTTGGGAGGATTAAGTCCGATAAGGCATTGAAAATCCTAAACGCAAGATGTGAACCACAGTAACTACTTTGTAACGGGTGTTGCTGTCATTATCGCTATTCTAGCAGCAGAGATGAAAAATGTAACAGTAATATTCTCACCCACACTGTGGCTGTTAGCCACTTGGGCTACCTAAACAACTGCCAAGGTTTATTTAGGAGATAACCCACATGTCTACAGAGCAAGACAATCCCTGCAGAGGCTGAACGCCAAACGTCCACTTTACTTCCTTCACAATTTTATCTTGGGTGAGTCCTTAAACTTCACAACCTACCAAAAAAAATAAAAACCTCAGCATTTTGATAGTATGGAAAATACAGAGGTCACATCCTGATTTCTTTGCTTCCTGCTCCTCCTTTGTGTAAGAGTCACACATTATTTTCAGTTGAGCAAAACTGGTACCCGAAGTAGAGCTGTTTCACAAACAGAAAAGCAGGCATAGGACAAGGGCGGTCATCTAGGGGGATGTTCCGCTCACTTGTGAGCCTACTCTGGCCCAAGCTATGAATCGTCTCTATAACAGTCCAAATACTTCACTACCCACTTCTCATTGAATGCCTCCAATGAGCAGGAACTCATCACCTCCCCCAGAGTAGCTCATTCCAGTTTGATTAGGAAATCAATACATTTGTTCAGTGAATAGTGATTGAGTACTTACTATATGCCAGACATTGCATTTGGTGCTGGGGAATACAAGGATGAATGCCACAGACGAGGGCTCCCAATTCCTATTGCAGGACATAGACAATAAACAAAGAAATGACTACGCAACAGGTTTGATTATATTTTGGTTAGAGATGGATTCTATGAAGAAAAATAAAACATGGTAAAAAGCTAAATGATGACAGAAGTCTAGCTCTGTATGGGCCAGGAAGTGTTCTCTAATGAGACAGACACTTAAGCAGGTTCCCAAAGAAGGAAGCAGGTGCACAATCTGACTATTTAGACTAAGAAGAGCGTTAGCAAGGACAAAGGCCCTACAGCAGGAATGAATGACTTCCTTTTACTCAAAGGAAATCCAGACTGGACTCTTCCTTCCTATCTGTACAGCCACAAATCTCACGGCCACTTGCGAGTTTAACCCTGTTAATCATGTCTTCCTGTACTTGTAGAGTTGATGTGAAGCCCAAGAAGGCTACACATCAGTCTCTATCAGGTTCACATCATCATATTTTGTCCATTTCTCTGGGTCACTGGATCCAACTCGCTCTAGGCCTTACAGCGATTCATCCTTCATGATACAATCAGCATTTTATCTATATCCCCATTCCAGTCTGACAAAAACGTCAAGTTGGACAAGCCTGAGGAATGAAGTCTGCTGATAAACCTTCAAAGGCTTCCTTCCGACCCTGCCACCACGTTGACAGTCACCAAAATGCTCAGCTCCCTCTTATTAGTTCTACATTTTCCAGGGTATACTTCTCAACAAAGAAGATGAAAATGTAATTGGAGTTTAGTGGCTCCACTCTTTCTATGCCATCTGTGAACAACACAAAATCTGTTCCAAGAAACAGGCCAAAATGTTGTCACATATAAATAACAGCCCAAGTCATAAGTAAAGAAAAGGCATGACCGTGAACATTGTGGATTGACTTTGAGCCATTCATCTTCTCCACTAGACTTGTAACTTGAGAGTCTCATTATATCTTCTGCCCCCAGAACACTGCCAGGTATTCATGGACAGTCAATAAACATTCATTGAGTAAGTATATGTGTGAGTGTCATGGAAAATATTTAGGAAAAAAGATCTCCAAATGAGACCTGTGACCACCAGGTTATGATTTTTCTGTTTCATGGTGTTCCAGTAATCTAATGCTGTGTAACAAAAAATCCTCAACTTTAGTGTCATAAAACAACTACAGCATTTATTTTGCTTGCAAGCAATTTGGTTAGGAACAGCTTGTCTCTATTCCGCTGAGCATTAGCTGAGGCAGTGGAAGCTTTGAAGGCTCATTCACTTGCTTAGCAGCTTATGTCCATAAAAATTCTAGTGTGGTCCTCTGTCCTTTCCTTTTCCGCCATTCACTGGCTGGGTAATGTGCAGTTCTAGGACCTAGAGGAGGGCAGAGTGACAAGAGAGAAGGAGCCTGGATGCGGAGTCACCACATGGAAGAGAGCTGCCTGAGCAGGAAAAGGAGTATCAGGGTAGAATACTGCTGCATGAGTGAAAAATAAACTTGTATTGCATTAAGCCTCATTGGAGGCTGTTAGTTACAGTTATTTGACTACCTTAATTCTTTTTTTACCTTAATTCTTGATTGTGAAGCTCAATTTCTTTTTTTTTTTTTCTGTTTACTATTTTTTAAATTGCCATGTTCACATATCATAAAACTTACCCTTTTGGGCACAATTTAGTGGGTTTTTTTAGTATATTCACAAAGTGTACAACCATCATCACTGTCTAATTCCAGAACATCTTCATCACCCTTAAAAGAAAAATCATACCGGCTTGGTGCCTGTAGCTCAGTGACTAGGGTGCCAGCCCCAAATAGGAGAGCTGGCAGGTTCAAATCCAGCCTGGGCCTGCCAAACATTAAGGGCAACTACAACCAAAAAATAGCCGGGGGTTGTGGCCGGGCCCTAAAGCTCAATTTTTTTTCGGGAAATGTTCACTCCTCTTCCTCTCCTATCATATATTTCCCCACTCACTGGTGGGTTTGGCCAGTGATGTGTTAGGAAACATGACCTAATACCACGTGCTTTTATACTTTAACCCTTCCACAGTTTCGTGTACCATACCCAGAGAAGCAGCCAGAGGATGAGACACCAGTGGAGCAAATCCAGACCCCACACATATTTTGGAGCCACACCCAGCCTGGCCCAGCCCAGCATCATCTGCCCGTATATGAACAAGAATAATTATTTTAAGCCCCTGAGTTTTGGATTTTTTTGTTTGTTTGTTTTTACATAGCACTTTGTGGTGGTATTTGGCCCCCCATACACAAACAAAATATATGTCTGGCATTCCAATGGGGCTGCCATGTTAAGTATCCGCTTGATGTCTGTCTTTTACCTCACATAAGCTTAAGCCAAAGCTATTTTACAGATGAAGAAACCGAGGCACAGGAAAAGACTTGCCCAACGTCACACAATTTGGTATATCAAATGTGTATGCCTAAGCTTTCTTCCTGCTGTTCCAAATACACTCAGGGGAATGTTAAAAAAAGCAGATAAAAGTCAGAAAGGGACTGGACAGAATTTAGGATATTTCCACTAAATCCCATTTCCTTCTCACTTAAAAAAAGGAAAGCTCAAGGCAAATAAAAGAATGACCAGCTTCATCCCCTGGACTGTTAATTTATGGAACTTATCTAAAAGGTGTTGCACAGGCTGAAAGTACAACTTTTCTAAGAACGATTTGAGTAACTGCATTATACCACTTCTATAGTGGGTTAATAAGAAAAACAAGAACGTTTGTAGGCTCTTAGGTCTCTATTTAATCTTCAAGGTTAACTTCAAGGAGGAAACCCGCTGATACAATGTTCCTAAGAACCCTGGGAGACAGAGAACATTGTGAGCCCTCCGGGGACTCCCTGCTCCCACCACCGCCTTCTAGACAATGCTTCTATCAGCATTTAGGAAGCACCGCCACACAAGGCTCCTGCAGGAACTGCCCAGATCCAAACGACAATGAGAGAGCAACTGGCTCCCGACCTGAGCAAAGAGCACTGGAAACCTATTTGCGGCCCCCACTCCCGCCCCCGCTTCACCTCTGCGGCTTTGCGCTCAGATTCTTTTAGCTCGAGACCAAGAAAGGACTCTACTCCCCAAGGAGAGAAAAAGAGAAGCAGCAAGAAACGTGTGGCGACACAGGTGGGGGTTGTCTCCTACGAGCAAGGATTGCTGCAGAGCGAGCGTGCACGCCCGCACATCCACTCCCACAACTACACACCGCACATGCACGCTCGCAGAGCCACACAGCCCTCCCCCTCCTGTCTCCACACTCTTTCTGCTGAGCAGCAGATTCCCGGAGGGAAATGCAGCCAAAAAGAAAACCCGGGGGCTGGCGCCCACCCCGGCGGCGCCTGCAGCCCCCACGCCTGGGAAACAGCTAGCCGGGGGCGCGGGGCGCGGGGTGCGGGAGGAGCCGCGACCAGCTTGGCTGGCAGCTCCGCGGAGGGCGCGACGGGCGACCCGCCGCCCGCGCCGCCCCCGCCCCTCCGGTGCCAGCACCGCCCCCGCTGCGGCGGGTGAGGGGCGGGGCGGGGTGCGGCGTATATAAGACGAGGGGCGGGCGCCGCTCTTTTGTCTCTTGCTGCAGCAACTGGAGTGGGAGCACCAGGACCCCGGGCTCGGAGCGGGACGCCAAGGTGAGCGCGGCGCTGGGGGAGGGGTGACCACGGCCGGGGTGGGGTCGCAGCCGGTGCATCCGCCGGGCGCGCTGCGGCCGCAACAGGAGCCCTTCCCCGACCGGACGGCGGCCGGACCGACCACGCCCTGGGGCTTCGGAGTGGGGTGCGGGGCGCGCCCAGATCCTCGGCCCCGGGGCTGCCGGGAACGCCCGGGCGGGAGTGCCACGTCGGGAGGCGGCGGTCGTGAGCGAGGAGCGGGACGCTGGCCACAGCCCCTGGCCAACCGCCTCGGTGTGCCTATTAGGATTGTTTTAAGAAAATGGCAGACAAACCGGACATGGGGGAAATCGCCAGCTTCGATAAGGCCAAGCTGAAGAAAACCGAGACGCAGGAGAAGAACACCCTGCCGACCAAAGAGAGTGAGTGCCCCCGCCAGCTGGGCCCCCAGCCCAGCCCCTCACCCTGCCCTGCCCTTGCAAACCCCCTACCTCTCCACACAGCCGATACCTCTGGTCTGGGGGGCCCGCCACCCTTCCAGTTACAGAAAGCGCCTGTTCCTCCCCAGCCCCAAGCCTCTTTCTTCATCCCCGACCTCGGGGGTGCCACGGTTGGGGGGTTTCACGGTGGCCTCACCCTCCGGTGATACACCGCCCTCCCCTTTCCACAGCCATTGAGCAGGAGAAGCGGAGTGAAATTTCCTAAGAGTCTAGAGGATTCCCTGTCCCCGTCATCTCGAGACCCCAGTCGTGATGTGGAGAAAGAGACACCTGCGAGATGGACACGAGCCACAAGCTGCACTGTGAACCCGGGCACTCCGCGCCGGTGCCCCCGGCCTGTGGGTCTTTGAGGGGACCCCCTAATCGGACTGCCAAATTCTCCGGTTTGCCCTGGGATATTATAGAAAATTGTTTGTATGATTAATGAAAATAAAACACACTTCGTGGCATGGCTGGCGTGGTCTGAGTCTCTTGGTTGAGTACGCGTGGGCGCAAAGTCCCACTCCTCGGAGTCGGTTCCTGTAGCAGAGGGGCCGGCTTGGAAAGACCATTTTTAAGTTTGGTTATACGTGTTTCTCCTTAAGAATTCATGGCTCATTAGCTGCTTAACTCTTGCTGTTAATGAAATCCATGTAAAATTTAACCCCACTTTGTCTCCTGCAAACTGTTTTGGAAAAAAAGAACAGGGTTTGGTTTTCATAAGCTTTTTAGAGTCCCACTTGTTTCCCTCTCGCTTTCTATAGCTGATTCGCAGCAGCAGAGAACAGTGATTTAAAGTCTAGGAGAGGCTCGGCGCCTGTGGCTCAACGGGCTAAGGCGCCAGTCATGTACACTTGAGCTGGCGGGTTCGAATCCAACCCGGGCCCGCCAAACAACAATGATGGCTGCAACCAAAAAATGGCCGGGCGTTGTGGCGGGTACCTGTTTTCCCAGCTACTTGGGAGGCGGAGGCAGGAGACTCGCTTGAGCCCGGGAATTGGAGGTTGCTGTGAGCTGTGATGCCACGGCACTCTATCCGGGGTGACAGCTTGAGGCTCTGTCTCAAAAAAATAATAATAATAAAATAAAGTCTAGGAGAAAAGGGAAGAAAGACAATCTGGAATACTGGAAATCGGGTGAGGTCACAGACTCTCCAGAATAAAAAGGCGTTAAACAACAGAGGCGGGATCTAGGGAAACTACAGCGGGAATATCTGAACTAGAGGAACCAACGCTAGAACTTGCTGGGGTGGGAAGTGGTTGAGAGCCTAGTTTTTTGTCTTTTAACCACTAGCTCAGAATCCCTCACAAAAGCATTAGCCGATAGAGGGAGTGTCTGCGCTGTGCTTTAGCAGAAAGGGTGGGAACATGGAGGGAGGAAGGGTGCTGGCAGCAGAGCTCATGGGGTCACCCCTCTGGACCCACAGGGAAGGGGTGCTACCAGCCCAGAGGGTCTGGTTTTCCCCAGCCTGGGGTCTCCAGGGCATTCAGGAGCAGAAGAGACAGGCTTATGATTTCAGGGCTGAAGTTTTCCTTAAGGAGGGAGGAGAGGATGACACATTGCTGGTGATTTATTTCACATTTTTGCCTGAAAAAATGTGAAAACCCAAGGGGCTAAGCGCTGGGTGAGGGCAGTTAATTCAAATGAAGTACCGTCCCTGTTCACAGGAATTTAAAATCTAGTGAGTGAGACAGGCAGCCACAGCAAACCAGAGTCAGTACACCCAGGCTGAGGAAGCCACGCAGCCCATGGAAACGAATGCCCAGTTTCTTCCCCTCAGCTCCCATCTGCCCCTCCTTCTGCATGATCACCTTCCTGGGTACAGAGAATGAGGATTCTTACCGATTGATTATTGGTGACTCCCACAGTAGCCAACAAATAGTAGACACCTGATACATGGTTACTGAGTAGTAACTGAAGCATCTCCTGGCCTCGCCTGCTCCATCTTGACACTGCTAAAGCTGAGCTGCCACCAGGTGCCCTTGCCCACTGTCTTGTTGATGCCATCATACGTTGACGGGGCCCTAACATGGAGAATTTGTGGAAGTTACCATGGTTCAGGGAAGCCAAACATCTTCGTTTCCTTCCCTGAGCTCAGTCATTCCAGGATACTATCCTATTACAATGAGGGGAAGTACAGTCAATTCACAATTGAGGCTATTAGTAGAAGGCTCCATATTAGCCAGATGACAGCTTTTACATCTCATCTAGTTAAAAGATTTTGGATTTTGGGGTGCTGAGTTCTGTGAAATTCAAAAGCTGTGTTCCGGCTCAGTTTAATTCAGCTTCCTTTTTTTTTTTTTTTTTTTTTTTTTAGTTTTTGGCAGGGGCTGTGTTTGAACCCGCCACCTCCAGTATAAGGGGCTGGCGCCCTACTCCTTGAGCCACAGGCACCACTCAGCATACATTTCTTTTAGCAACCTGTCAGGCCTATGACGGCATAAGGCCTGTGGCAGCTAGAAAGGACATGCCAACTATCTATACAAAAGACAAAAAGAAAGAAATGCTAAAGAGATATAAGAACCATGGGAAGGTAGACAAAAGAATGGTTAACTCTAGGACAGGGAGCTGCTTCAGGGAAGAGGAATTAATTGAATTAACAGGTAAAAATGAAAGCAGGGCTTTCTCAACAGAAGGAAGGGCAACACATAATGATATGTTCAGTGAGGAGAAAGGCAATGATTCAGCAAAAACAGAGGCAGCCTCAAAATTAGCCTACAAGGTAAGTTGGGTGTGTTTTATCCTATAGATAGTTGGGAGCCACTGGAGATATGAGGGTTTGGAGCAAAGTGATCTGAAATGTATGTGATAGCATTGGGTGGATACTGTTACAGACATGAATGGTTTTCTACCCAGTCACCACCATCACTACCACTGCCATTATCACCCCCATCATCATCACCATCACCAGCACCCATGCCTCATCCCCTTCTACCCTGCCTATGAAGAATGAACAATGGAATACCAGTTTTATTCAGATATCAGGCAGTTAACGAGCTTCACTCTTGGTAGCGTTCTGTGGTGTCATAGCTCACAGCAATCTCAAACTCTTGGGCTCAAGTGATCCTCTTGCCTAAGCCTCCCAAAGTCACTGTGACTACAGGCACCACCACAACATGTGGCTATTTTAGAGACAGGGTCTCACTCTTGCTCAGGATGGACCTTCTGAGTTCAGGCAATCCACCCATCTCAGCCTCCTAGGGTGCTAGGATGACAGGCCTGAGCCACCACACCGACCAGAAATCTATTTATTTCTTTCCTTTTTATTTTATTTTTATTTTTTTTGCAGTTTTTGGCCAAGGCTGGGTTAGAACCCATCACCTCCAGCAGATGAGGCCGGCACCCTAATCCTTTGAACCACAGGCAGTGCCCACTATTTGTTATTCTTTTTTTTTTTATAACTCCCCAGTTTATTAAGAAAACAATCTGGCCGGGCCTGGTGGCTCTCGCCTGTAATCCCAGCGCTGTGGGAGGCCGAGGCGGGTGGATTTTCAGTGCTCACAGAGTTCGAGACCAGCATAAGCATGAGTGAGCCAGAGTAAAAGACCCGGTCTCTACCACCAGGAAAGAACACCGCCAGGCGTTGTGGCGAGCGCCTGTAATCCCAGCTACTTGGGAGGCCCGCGCATCGTT